>CAEMYA010000179.1:1814064-1868878 GCA_903131615.1 Diplodus sargus | reverse complement strand
TTTTCCTGTACAAAAAGAATACAAAAGTGGGTCTCTTATTTCAAACAAGATGCAGCTGCAATTGCTCTCTATGATGGATTTGTCTTTGTTTTATTGTTGAACATCAGACATCACCTTATCTTCACTTGGGTAGTTCTCCCTACAGTAAGAAAAATACATTATACAACACAAAGGGAGCTGAAGTGTTGAAGCATGTTGGGCTGAAGAAATGCAAAGTATCCAAAGTATGGGGATACCCATGTCTCGCCTATGCTGTTTTTAGTCTAGTTGACAAAATAATTTTGGCATTTGGGTTTCCACAAACCATGGACACATTCAAATGTACACATTTCATGCATCTCTACAATACGGTCATTTTACGAGAATACGAGTTGAGTTCAATGTCAGCAGATGGCAGGGATGGTGGTCGGATTACAGCTGGGATAAACGGCTCAGCTTTTGTTATCGTGAAACCACTGAATATTTTTTCCAGCCATGTTTGTGGTGAGAAAACCAAGTACTTTAAGCCAAAAAACATAAAATTAATTCAAAACATTCAACATAAAATTGAAAAATTGAACCTACAATTTCAATGTATCAGGGGTTTGCAGAAATGTACGTAGCCAACATCTATTCGGCAATTTGTTTGCTGTCTCTCATGCTATGCATTTCTTCTGACTCTTTGGTGACAGTTTGGGCCCTGCCCTGGTTCAACTTCAAAATGCCTCCCGGCCCAAAGTGATGTCCATGAAGAAATGATTTTCCCCAGTTTGGTATGGAAGAATTTGACTGGCCAGCACAGGGATGTGACCTTAACCCTCATCCAACACCCTTCAGTTGAAGTGGAACGCCAACTGTGAGCCGGGCCTCATTGCCCAACATCAGTGGCCAACCTCACTAATGCTCTGGTGGCCACATTCCAAAACTCTTGTGGAAAACGAGACATTTGTCATTTCAGGCGCTCAGTAAAAATACTCAAACAAAAAATGCAGCTGGAACTTTGCAGCAGCCTCCTTTTTTACTGGCTCCATTTTTCTCCAACTAAAAACTCTTCATGCTTTATCCCATTCCCGTCGAGAGGTTGCCTACCCTCTGGTCTTTCTGGCTCCCTCTTTCTCTCCTTCTGTGTCGATCTATCCCTCTCTGGCCACGGACTGTCACCTTACGTTTAGTTTGAGGAGCAATGGAGAGGAGAAAAAAAGTGAAGGGGAAGCAGGAGAGACGAGGAGGTTATGCATGAGGGGAGGGAGGGGAAAAAAACATTAGAAAACTGTATGGGAGCTCAGGATGGCAGTTGAGTTGAGGATTTGGTATTTAAGTTTTTTTTCATGTGTGTGTGTCTGATCAATACGCACAAAAAAAAGGGGATGTATGTTTTTGTGTGAATCTGGATTCTGTGTTCAAGCGTACTTTTGTGTCTTTGTGTTTGTTTGTGTGCATGTGTGTTTTCATGTGTGTCTGTTGTGTGTGAGTGGGGACGCGCCCTCAAAGAGTGCTCCACTGCAGGGGGTCATTCATGATTTCATCACCCAAGCGCTCGATTAAAACTCCCTCAAACACTCCTCCTTTTCTCTCAGCGCCTCTCTGCTTCTTTCCCATGCTCCCTCTCTTTTCTCATGTCCTTTTCCCCCAGCTTTTCTTCACACTGCGTTTTCTCTGCCCTCTCTGCTATTTCACCATTCTCCAGTCGTCAGGGCTCTCCCTCTCCCTCTTCCCCCGCTCATCAGTGGATTTACACCACTTCTGCCCTTATCTCCCCCTGGTCTTGTTTGATTGTATCTCCAATCTCCGTCTTTTTTCTCTGGCGCTCGACTCTTGTTCACGCCTTGCCTTTCAGTTTCTGCCTTCGCTTTTTCTCAATCATTCCCTTCTTTTCTCCCTCTGTCTGTAAAGTGATGCAGGAGCACGAAGTGAACCTTTTGAATAGAAACATTTAGATGCGAGGGAACAAATACACGGTCATGCACACAAGCAGACGCTGTCGGCGAATGACGAGAGGATTATTGCAATATGAAATAACTTTGTCTTCTTTCATTATATTCTTTTTTTTATGGAAATGAAGAGCCGATGAAAATGGTACAGAATGACAACAACTTAATATATTTTTTTACTTTAATAAAGAGAGAAGGAGATAAAGGAAAAAGTGAGTCAGCACCGCTATGATGTTTCATTTTCGCCACTGACTAGTTCTTAATGAAAGAATCCAGACGAAGGAGTTACAAAATGCCCAAAATACCTTCGCCAGTGGAACCGGAATCATGTTTTTTTAAGTGCGTATTGCATGAATCGATATAAACCGCATGTTGTCAAACCAGAATATTTACGTACATTCTTTAGAATAAATGCATTTAATCGGGGTGCGCTGAATGAGCAGTGTACAGTTGCTCACACCTCATCCCTTTCATTAAATGTTTCAGATGGACGGTGCAATTTCTGCTGCCTTCAGACGACTATGGGGAGGCAATCACCCTGAAGGGAAAGCTTTCATATTTTCTACAAACAGTTTGGGATGACAGATATTGGAAAAATCAGCTCCACACCTCCTCCACTACAGACCGGACTCAGACTCAATTTAATACCTTATTTAAAATGAAATTGCGTTGCCGCTATTGTATGCAAACCTTTTCTGTGCTTGAATTCATATTAAATCGAAACATAGATTTTGCAAGACTGGAAACTACGGTAATACTTGAAGACATCTGCATCCATGACAGATTAAAGATTACATACAATTACTCAGAGCATGCAGAGTCACAAATGATTTCAATGCTAAAACTCAATTATTCTTTTTTGCCCTGACATCTGATTTGTTTTGACTCTCTCCTAAAGCGCTCCCCTGCCTGTTTTTGGCATGAGTAGCTTTTAACAGCCAGAGGTGAATTTAGTTGCACAAGCAGAAAATCTCCTTGCATCCAGTACAACAATCACTTTCCTACTGGAATAAACCCGCGTCGGCACAAAAACAGAATACAGCACCAAAACCTTTAAAGCCGTCAAACTAATACTACTGTTTGGTAATGTGATATGAAGTTTACAGGAAGGACATGCGAATATGAGTGAGTCTTGTAGGCTTAATAGAGTTAGTGTAATTAAACTCACTATTCTTAGAGGAAACTTGGAATGCATTATCTTTTTTGAAATGTAAGAAAAGGTCAAGCAATCCAGTTGCTGCAGGTTTATGATTTACCTTTATCTCTCCTCTGAACATATTTCCTGATCTTTATTTTTACACATAATAGTCTGATGAGAGAGAGAACTGCTCATGTCTAATTCCCAGAACTCTATTTGTGAGCAGGACATCAAAAAATATAAGTCGAGGAGTCATAGCGGACTATTATGAGAGAGTATAGAAATACAGTACGAGCGTTGTGTGAGGCTTTTTTCCTTGGAAACTGAATCATCAAATGACCTCTTACTTGGAGATTTATAACATCAGCCTCCTCTGTATACACAAACACACACACACACACACACACTAAGAGGACAGTGGGACACTCAACACACATACACACATACACACACACACCTCATTGGCATGCCTATACGCCTGCACATGTCCTATCAGATCCAAGAAGGCATTTAAAACACCAACAAGGCTTCTATTCACTTTGGCCTCATGCCAATCTGCGAAACACACACATACCCACACACTCACAGATGTATAGACAGACACATGGACCTATAGCGCTTCAAAGACAAGCGCTTGCAGGTTATGCAGATAAAATTAACAAATGCATACTCACTCGCACTTGCACACATACGGCTCTGTGCACAGGGTTCTACAATTACACAGGAATATTTTGATAGAAAATTCCCTAACACCCCAGGTGACTGACCCCCTGGTGCTGAAAAAACACACACCCCCCTCTCTCGCTCGCGCGCACGCACATGCACAGGTTTCCGTCAGCCAGATGAAATTGCCCTTCAAAGTAACCGCACAATCAACAGCAGCACAGTTCTGACCGAGGACTCTCCACAGCTTTCAGATTGGTTCTGTGTGATCTCACTGCAGTGTGTGTGTGCGCGAGCGCGTATGTCCTATACGTGTATTTGTGAGTGACTGTGTGTGTGTGTGAGTCTGCAGACCGGAGAGAAAAGGTCCTTTCGCAGGTGACGTCTGTGGTATTTGTGCGCCACAGCACGGAGCGGTTAGTTGTGTCACATTCCATCCACATCCAGCCAACACCGTAGCCTGCCCTTTGATACCCTGAAACACACACTCTCACACACACTCACACACACCAGGCAAGCTGGTGCACTTTTTCTTTTTCTTCCCCTTTGCTTTCATTTAACTGTCCTCCACCTCCACAAAAAAATTTATATTAACGCACATTGCAGTGAATTTGTAAGATAACCAATCCAAGAAATATAAAGACACGCAACTTTAAGTTCTAGAGATGCAAATGTGCAACACACAAGCAACACGCACCCGTCCACTGCAAATGCAGTGTAGGAAATCAATGATGTTCAAGTCTCCAAGTGGCAGCAGTTAGCAGGTTACAGCAGGATGCATGCACTGGGCAAAGTGGTAATGTGTCTGCAAAATGTGGACATTTACAGGATGCAGTCATCAAAAATATTTTGAAAGTTGGTTTTGTTTGTGTTAAATGAGGAAGTAAATGCATTCATCAAGGATTCATACAATGTGTTGTGATCAGAAACAAGGGACAGAAAAACATCTTTAAAACAATAAAGAGCATAATAATAAAGGGTAAAGAACATCAGTGATGTTCACAATCCCAGGACTAACTTATGTAATGTGATCCATACTTTTGGTTTTGAATCTTCTGTCCCTGTAGCTTTCCTCTCAAAGTTTCTCACCCTCTTTCTTCTTTTTAAGCCTCTTTTTCGCTGTCAGATTAAAGCTTTGCAAAAGTACATTATGAGCATCAAACCTCCCAGAAAATATCCTCTCTACATTAAAGTAGACTCGAGAACAATGAGCTTTTTCTCTATTCAGATCATTTCGGTGTAATGGAGAGCAGACACAGTGAGGCTCCCAACCTGCCAGAAACACACTAATGTGTTTATAATGAGGAACAAGTGTATTACAACTCATGTCACAATGAATGAATTTCAAAGTGAATCATTACTGATGTCGACTCTCCTAATGCACTCCTTTCTTTTGCGCTCCCGTGTACAACATTTTTGTAAAGGAGTCTTTGTAATGAAGCAAAGTAAATATTTTATATGGGTGTGTTTAAGGACACTGCTATTTCATTGGATTTTACATTTCAAATTCTAATTCTGTCCCAGAATGAGAACTGCAAGGGAAGGAAGTACCAAACAGTGTGTGACTTGTGCTTTCTAAAATACTATTCAAAGCCACTAATTTTATGTTTTCATGTAAAATTGCTCCTCACTTTGCTATAAAAACTTTGGTTTTAAAGATCAAAATCTTTGTCAGACTATTACATATTGCACCAAAGCTACATTTCCAGCATTTCAGTGCGCTCTGAAAAACAAAGTTTTAAATGTTTTTCTAAACTGCAACCTAAAAAAAATCAGACCACAGATATCCTGTGTGAAACCAGACAGGAGCTTTTGTTGTTATGACAAGCAAACTGCTAACCTGTGGCCTTGACCGGGTCTGCCCACAGCCTTGTCCAGTCTGCCACAGTGTGGGTAAATAATTCACCATGCCGCGTGTGTGTGTCCCAATGTGTATAATCATCTCCAATGGTAGCAGGTATAGTGTTTAGCCACAGGGTCACTAGAACCATAAACCTCAATATATTCTAATTTGGTGTAGGCTTTGGGAAGCTGTTCTGTTGTTTTTTCCCAAATAGTGGCACACGGTACTTCAGGAACACACACAAAACATACAAAGCAAATGAAGGGTTAGCGTGCCAAAAAATACATGAGTATAAATCTGCAGGTTGTTATTGCCAGAGCATCATATTGCAGTTGCTAGTAAACGTTAGTGTCTGTAGCCAGTAACACAGGCTAAGCAGTAATAACTGTTCCTGAAATCAATGACAATAGACTGAAGCTTGCTTTGGCTAAATCTCTAAAGGTTTTTTTCTCATACTGGGAAGGAAACATTCGGTACATTCGGTGAAGTGTGACAGGTGTTGTCAAGTCCAGGTGCAGTGCAGAAAAGCTGTCCACCTCATAACGGTGATCTGGGCTTCACTTCAGTCAAACTCCAGTGAGGCCCCCTGGGGTTTGCACCAGATGTTAAATGTTAAGTTTAACAGTATGAGTGAATGCTAAAGTTGTCCATCATTAAGCTCAGTAGACAGCAGGGGGGCTAAAGTGGTGATCAAAACCAGTGAGACAGAGGTATTTAATTATTCACTTTGATGGTTTGATTGTAACGATTAAACATAACACATGCGGGTGAATGGTAAAGAAGAAAAAGGGCCGGTTGTGAGCACAATTTTTTCAAGGGCGATATGTCGGATTAAATGGATGGGCTACGCTGGGCATACTGTATTTGCAAATGCTTATTTTGATATTGGTAAACAAACAAAATTACTTAAAACACAGGAGTGTCATTATGCTAATCAAGTTATGTAAGGTATATGTTTTAGCTTATCTATATCTCTGTGTTCAAATGCAATTGATTAGTGATGTTTTATTGGCTAGCTAACTTAATTTTTCAAAAATGAAATACTATTGAACTAAAGTTTTAAAACTGACCCTCTTTTATATTGTATGTAAAAAAATGTTATACAATTTAGCGTGTTAAACATCATTTAATATAATTGATGATCTTTTCTGCTTTGTCAGGGTCCTCGGGTTGTAAGGAGGCCCGAGGCCTGTGCCTTACAATGCCTGTGCCTAGATCATGTCAATGATATAATATGGATACAGTCTCAATACAATACCTGATTTTTACTGCAGATAGAATACCTACTTTTCTTCAATACCTTATTTAAGTTTGTTTTTTGTTTTGTTTTTCATTTTACTTAAGAGGAGAAGCCAAAGTTCTGAAATGTCTAATCTTCTATTATAACAAAGCTGCAACACAATCACCTTGCTTGCTTGCTTGTCTAAAAGTGCCAAAATATTGACTTGAATCAGGAACTGAGAATCTCAGGAACTCACAACTGTCCGATCTAATGAAATTAGACTGGCATTTTTGAATGTTTGTATTATGAACATATTGTGTTCCATACCAAGCCATAGAGTTTATAAACCTTCTTGTTTTTTGTGTAGCTGTCTTATCTATGAATGTGTTTTCTACCTTGTACTTGTTAGACCCCCTCCTTTCTTTCTTCTCTTTTCCAGCTCTCTGTCTCTAACGTACAGTGGTTATGCAGACAGCCATGGCATAATCTTCTGTCTAATCTGTTAATCCCATTAATTATCACACAGCCATTATTCTACCCAGTCATAATCCTCCCTCGGAGACCTCCACCATATAGACAGGAGTCAGTGCATGACATCTACATGTCTGCTCAAAAAAAAAGAAAACCACACAAGCACAGAAAAGCAAATCAAATCGGAATGATATCGAAATGATATGCATTATTAAATTACACAACATGACATGTTAAACCTCTGTTTTGCTCATTTTGTGGTCATTGTGGTATTTTCTTCATCACCTATGTGTATGAAGCCATCACTTTCATGTCAAAGGGTAGACAGCGCCGCTTGGTAATTTTGAGTAAAGTTTGACAACTGGCAAAAAAATGTTGAGTTGCATCATTTTGAGAAAGCTATTCAGACAAGATAGCTTTAAGATTTCATCTGAAGCTGTCAGTGGAGGTGTAGTCTGTAGATGCTGGGTCTTCTCTCTGCCCCGGGGCCAATGTAAAAGAAATGGAGAGATCTAGAGGGGACATGCTTTATTCAGATGCAAGTTCTCTGAGTGATGTTGCATGAAAATGTTGCATCAAAAGCGATCAGGAAATGGTTCACAATTGCAACTATTTCATCATCCAGAGTAAAGCATTGTATTACAAAAGGTATAACGTGGGATTAAAGTCGTAGATTGTTTGGGGAGCTTCTATGTTATTTTCCTGTTATTTTTCTTATCATCAGAAACTGATACTAAGGAACAAGCTTGTTGCTCTGTAAAAACTAAAAATTCTTTGAAACTCTGAAAATGGCAGTTAGCTTTGACCATTTACTGCGGCTTCCCTGGTGTTTTCCTTCAGCATTCCTTCTCTAAGGTGTTTTTTTGTTTTTCATGTAGTCAGTGTAGCGACTGGTGGGATAAAATCACAGTAGGCTGCTGCTCACTATTGAAGTTTTTCACTGAATTATAAACATCGTTAACATCTCAGTAGCTTCAGAGTGTTTTAAAGTGAACTAAAAACTATTTTAACAATTTTTGAACGATAACCAACATCAACCAAAACTTCGCATTCCTTTGTAGATATGGAGGAATACAGGTTCATCTGCAGGTCATAAAAAGTCTATAAACCAATAATCTGAATTTTGGGCCAAAAAATTTCTTGATTATGACTGGGAATTACCATTGTCCTGTTTGTTGTATTGGAAGAGATTGGGATCCGGGGAATCTGGTGACCAAGTTGACACCTTGAGCTTTGACATGTTCATTGGTCCTTTCCTGAGCAGCTATTGTCGCGTGTCAGGATGCATAGGTCTGTTGGGTGGGCCACCACTATCAGGGGATGCCATTGTCATGAAGGGGTAAACTATCTCGGTAGTATATTGCTTGAAAAGAAATGGTCAATGTTATTCACTTCACTTGTCAGTGGATTTATGTTGTATTTGATCAGTAGGTGTCTTAAGTCTTTGTTTTTCTGACAAGTTGGTTTTAATGAGTTATTTGATGCTCTAAATTGAAATGAAATTATGAAACATCATGATTGACAACTGAGCCCCGATCGTGAATGAGGGCACTGTGGCAACATGTGTATCCAAGATATTTTAGCTTCATTTTTTCATAGTGAGAGGAAGCAAAGATTCATCGTACAAACATATCAATAGTTGAAATCTGCAGAAACTCGGGAATTGATACTGTATAATGATGCATATGGATGTACAGTCTTGCATGGAATGATTGAGGCCCGATAGAATTGGATGCCACTCATCACTTCCTTTGTTTGCGATGATTGACATATGTGAATGCACTCAGACAGCTCGTCTCAAATATGACCCCAAATGGGCCGAGTGCTTGCGAGCATGTAAATGTGCTCAATGCTTCAAAAGGCAGCTGATGCACAGACCATAATTCATTCAGCCAGACCACTTAGCCTTATTAGTCTACAACAAAAGATTAATATTTCAAAACCATAAACAACAAAACAAACAGAGAAGCCACCGCGGCACCATAACTCAGGCCCAGGCCACTTAACGTTATTGTAAACCAAATATTTAATATTTCAAACCATAAACTAAAACAAACAGAAGAGCTCTTCATCCTGACAGAGTGCTATCACACCCACACCCACCCACCTCCCCATCGCTCCTTGTCTTGTCTCACATGGATAATTTGTGTACAGTATGTGTTTGTGCATTGTTGTTTAGGGGGTTTGTTTTGGTTTATCAAATTAATCAAACGCCCTAAATGGAACAGCTGTCTGTCTACAGGGAGCGAGGAAGAGATTAAGGAAACCGGGGATGGAAAAGCAGAATGAGCAAATCATGACGACGGAAAGGATGAGGCAGAAGAAAGAGGGAGGAGAAGGAATGCATGGGAAAAAGGAGAGGACAGCAGATTGCAAGAGAGGATAAGAACAAGAGTAACAAAAGCACAGCAGACATGCGATGCAAGAGGAATGGGGAGGGGGGCAGCCAACGCAATTAACAAGAAGAGAGGCAAATAAGTAAGTCAGAAATAACGCAAGAATATTGCATTTTTAGTGGAAAGAAAGGCAAAGATGGAAACGAGGAGAAAGTAGAGAAAGAACTGGAAAATAGGGGAAAAGAAGCATATGGAGAAGCAGAAAATAGAGGAGATTGTCCAGGTGATCAGTTCTTGTTGCTATTATTGCATCTAGGCCCCGTTTCAGTCAAGAGTCAGCTCAAACACATCACACCATCACTCACACACTAATGACTAGCTAGCTCAGTGTTCTTGCTCTGCCATGTGTGTGAGATTGTGTGCTTGTTTTTGTTTTTTCGTTTGTTTTAATCAATTTAAAAGGGCCAGCAGTCATCACATTTTCTTGTTTGGAAGTTTTTCTGTTTTCTGGTCCAAAGCCCAATTCCGTACAACTGGATGTTTGCTAATTGTTTTCATTCGAGGAATCACTGACAAAAGATCACTTTTACAACATCACGCCGCTGTCACTCTGATGGTTTTATCAACCAAACCAATTTTAATGAAACACTTTCCAGCCTGAATCAAAAATATGTTTAATGTGGTTAAAGCAGTGTTTTAGTTTACATCTACAAATGAATGAGTGATTCTGACAGTATCTGCTGTTCACAGCTGGTACATTTATACAGATTTATATTTTACTATACTCAACACTTTTACCCATTGAATGTCTGCGGATTTAAATTCAGTGCTTCCCACACTTAGACTACACTTGGTACAAATACGACAAATACCCATCCCCACCAAATACACCTCCATAGCCATTCCGTGGAAATCACTGACAGTAGTTCAAAAACACAAAATTTAGTCCTCATACCCGTAACCTACTCTGCACTTGCTGCTGTTCTTGCACAATTGAAATTGGACCCGAGATGTTAATTAAAACCGTTTTACCAGATGAGGCTTTTTTATAAGAGGATTTTTTTGTTTTTCTTTGTTGCTGCACTGAATTGAAATGTAAACAATTCTAAAGAAACCAACTTAATTTGAAGTATTTGAAATACACTATACTTCAAATAATGCTTTGTTTTGCTGAAAAGTTAAATTATCTCGTCACTTTGATTTCATCATCATCCCAAGCTGCCTTTATCTGCAGAGTACTGACCGAGCCTGACCCTGGCCCCTTCTCTTTTTTATGTCCGAACTTGACTTGAACCTTGCATTGTGAGTGGAAACAATGAGTTCATGTTACCCAGTTAAACAGTGGTCACCATGGTTACAGCTTGGCTGTCAACCATGATTACAGACATGTACAGTGTAGATAACCGTGAAAAGACAATGCTCTACGCATAGGACATGACCAATACCAACCAGAAACCAAAATCATGATCATGATTGGGGTTTGGATCAGAGAATGAAAATGTACAATTTCACTTAACACTTTGACTAAAGGCAGCCTTCATATACTGTATGTCATCATGCACAGTGAAGCTCAAACATTCAACTCCTATCTAGGAAAAAGGAGGACTTTAACTACTCATGAATGCTCATATTAACCATCTAAATAGTTATGAGACTGCTCCCCATGAGTGCTCAAATTGATATGTTTGGCACCACTAATCTAACAACTAATCTTGTGATTGACAAATTGTTATTGTCATCTTCATTTCCTCCATAATTGTCGTTGTCGTCATTGATTAGATTAGCGGCCGTCAATACGCCATCTGACAGCTGTGTCTACAAGTCTTTTGTTTTGTGTCACCCAAGCCTTTATTGAGATTTGTATGGAATGGAAGTACTATTGATGGGAAAACGAAGGGGATCTGGTTTGGATTATTCCAGCTGATTCTGGATTTCATGGACTGTATTGGTTCTTAATTTCATCCGCAGATGGTGCACTCGCTATGGCTTTGTGTATGTTAACCTCATCTGTGGTCACAGACACACACACAGAGTATCTTATTTACCACTCTCCGTTTGACAGAATCCTCCATAATTAGTTTGGCCGAGGCCGCTCTGCTGTTTTTAATGGGGTGAAATTATTTCACCGCATCAGCACAGAGGTTTGGAAAAGTTCATCCAACCACTCAATATCTTGAGCCCCCAACTTTGTGCGTATGTGTGGAGATAACTGTGTGTGACTACACTGCATCTGTGTGTGTGTGCGCGCGCATGTGCGTGTCTTTGTTTTTTTGCAATGAGGCTGTGCCCCATTGTGCTTTTGCGTGAATGTGTGTGCACTTCTGTTTTCAATGTGATAATGACTTATTGATCTGACGACAAATTAATTTGTCACCCTGGAAGTCTGCCTGATGGTTAGTGCGTGACGCGTTTCTCTCCCTCACTCACTTTGTCTAGGTCTTAACTTTCTGCTCCTCCTCCGGGCTCCAGTTTCACTTCTCCTTCCTCTGACTGTCTTTCTTTTTTTCTATAAGTCTCCCTCTCTTTCTCTCCGTCAGCACGACAGACCTCTCCTTGATGTGGTCGTGCTGAGACGTCCGAGGGAAAGCAATCTGTCTCGTGTGATTTTGTGGTCAGAAGTTAAAGTTTCATGCAGCGTTAGGCATTGTAGAAGTCTCCACATCCTGCGTCGATCCCACTTTTCTACTCTTTACCATGTAACCACTGTGGAAGGCCACCATATCCTGCAGCTCTCCTCCGTGGTTACCGCAGCTGTTTTCAAATGATTCCTCGTGAGGGTGAAGTAGGGAGTTGGCAGGATCGCATTGAATAAATCACTTCGAAACATTAGGGCATTTCCAATTTTAAGATTTGCTTAAATAATTTCAGTTTGTTGGTTTTCAGTGTGACTGGTGTGCTGTCTGTTTAATGTTTGTGGTCTTGTATGTGTGACTATATTAAATCTTTTTTACGTTATCTTCCCTTTTAATAACATGAAGTGCTTTCTAACAAAGTTTTTTATGTAGATGGCTCTATATAAATATGTAGACTTGACATTTTGAAAGGATGCACCCACCTTGAACTTTTTATTAGTATTTAAGTATTTATTAGGTTTGCTGTGATTCACACAGATGTCTTCGCACAGCGTGTCTTGTAAAAGCCGCAGTAGCTCAGCGTCATGTCGGGAGCTCCTTAATAAACCTAAAGTAATGAGCATTTTGTACGTGAATGCAACGGGAGTCTCTGCACACTGGAGGTGAAATGTTTGACTTTTTATTTTTTCAATCTTATTTCATGTTATTTTCTACTTTAAACGTACACATGTATTTTGGCTGCTGGGGGTCTCAAAATCAAAACAATGAAAGCAAAAAGAGTAGTTTAGTGATTTGACAGTGTATCATGGGAGTTGTTTTATTCTTCATTGTTAAACCACCAGCATTGCAAATGAAACTGTGTGATGTGACTCAGGCAGATATGTTCACAGACTAGGTTAATTATAATGTTTTATTCACTCACACTTCCTTCCTCACTCAGTTATGATCTGTTGTTTTCTGGAAAGTTATGGCAGCAGGTGACCAAACGAGACTACAGAAAAGGATTTTGGCCGCCCTAAAACCCTTTTTTTCAGAATTCTGACTTTAAATCCTGAGATTAAAGTCAGGATTCTGATTCTCATTATGTTGACTATGTAAAAAGAAGTCTGACTTTAAACTCTTTTGAGGTCAGAATTCTTGGGGGAAAGTCAGAGCTCAAAAATGTGTTTTTAGAATGTTCCTCCATATGAAAGCAGTGTTACTTAATTTTGAGTAAAATGAAGGATTTCTTTGGGTTTGAACAGTTTGGGAAACATTTTGGATAATGAAAGTACACAAAAGAACAAATATAAAAAAAAGGCCTTGTCATTTTTTAGACATTTTAATGCTGAAATGTTGTAAAGTAATTGAGGTTAAATAATAGAAGGATAAACATGCCGCACTTCCAACTAACAGGTTGTAGAAATCGTTTTGCTATCTTTTACGCTGGTGATTTTGGGTTTTTGTAAAATCTGGCCTAGAGATTATCAGGAAGTTATCTATTTTGTCCATTAGCAATCCAAAACCCACATGCATTTTACTGTAACAATGATGTAAAACAGAGAAAAGCCTAAAAAAAATTCAAACATTTCTAAAGGTAGCGACTGTTTGGTATTTTTGTTTGATAAATTACCCAAGCAAATAATCAATTGTCCTTGTAAATGTTGGAGCTACTAATCGATTCGGGACTAATTGTTGATTCCAGTTGATATAGTGTTGGGTTATAATAAAAACATCTGGACGATGTGGTCTCTAGCACACGCATGTTTTTCATTAAAAGATGACCAACCCGATTGGGCCTAAGGGGGTGAAATGTTGTTCTCCTAAACAGTGCAACTGAGTACGACTTGGGCAAACCACTGCATGTGTAAAAACTTTCCCCCTGTGGGTCTGCGGAGGGGGTGCTGTTGTCTGATTCCTCTAAAGGAGATTAATGAAAGGAGTACAAACAGTGAAGGAGGGGACAGACGGAGGGATGAGAGAGAGGCCGCAAGGGATGGTGGGAGTGGACGGGTAGGAGGGTTGTAGTGGTGGGAGGTGTGTGTGTGTCTGTGTGTGTGTGTTGGTCGGGGAGTCCTCTGTGAAGTCCATTCATGCCCTGCTGAATCAATGGCATTCTTTCTCCCTCTCTCTCTGGTTTTCCCTGTTTCTTTCACATTTTCTCATTCCTTCACAAACTCTCTCTCTCTCTCTCTCTCTCTCTCTCTCTCTCTCTCTCTCTCTCCATCATCTGGTTATTCTCTCTCTCTGTCTCTCTCTCTCTGTCTGTCTCTCTCACTCTCTTTTATGGTTAATATCCCTCTCTCGCCCTGCATTCCTCCTGTCTTGCCTGTCACGGCCTTATGTCTGTGATGTCATTCAGGACAAAGAAGCCAAGCTTGCCTGGAATGTGAGACTGACTGAGGGGAGAGAGTTTGAGACAGAGAGAGAATCAGAGAATGGGTGAGAAAAACTTATGGAGAGAGGAAAACTTGGAGATATAATGTCAAATGTCATGAAAATTTCAGCATGGAGAATTACTTGTGACGTACAGAAATGTGTGTATATGTGTGTCCAAAATAAAAGTATACATTTTGAATAGTGGTTTCATTGTTAAAGATATGAGGAACTATACAGTTATTTGAGTTACTGATAGAAAACAGTTCCTGTACATCATTTAGAACAGGTTGTTAATAGGTGCAGGGAAGTCGTAGAGGGGGAGGGGCTGAGGGAGAGACAAGAAACTGTGGAAAGGACAGGTGCGTGCTCGTTAGTAGTTGTGGTATTTGGGCTGTTGATTTGGCCGGCTCGCCAACACAGTCAGCAGTTAGAGCTGCAGCCCAGGGTTTGACACACAGCACAATTAAGAGCCCAATTAATAAGAGATTTGATTGTTGAGTCTCATTCCCAACTCATCAAATACTTACACTTTGGATTGCTGTTCAGTCAACCCAAACCATCAGTATTTGACAAGTTGGGAATGAGACTGGACAGTGAAGTCTCTTACAAGTTGGACCTTTTAAGATGGAGGCAATTAAGGTTAACTAAGAATGCTTCAGGGCCCGGTTGCTGAAATTTGCGCAAAACATTGTTCATCTTGTCAGAGTCATAACTCAGTCAAACACCCACTGTATTAAACTTTCACAGAGTATTAGTTCCACAAAGCATTTGAACAAATTCCTCTTGAAAGGGTTTCCAAGTAGCTCACCGAGTGGAGTGCATGTTTCCTGTGCCAGGGAGGACTGACTGCTTTGGCCCAGGTACGATTCCAGCCTATACGGGTCTCTCCTGCATATTACTTTCCCCCTTTACTGTTCTGTCTTCAGCTGTACTATCCAATCAGGGCAAAAGGTGAAAATATTATCTTTTAAAAATCCATGTTACAGGACCTGCCAATAGCTAATCCTACTTACACTAGTACCATGTTTGGAAGATTACCCTAACTTCAACCCACAGAGTGAAAAATGAGTGTGAAATCATGTAAAAGCAAAAAAGAGACAACTCAGTCTTAGCTCTCAGTGCTTTGATAATACTGCCATCTGACATCCTTAAGTTACATTTCCTGGATTGTTCTGCCAGTATTTCTTGAATAAATGAAGAAAAACATAACCAATCAAGTGTAGCGGCAATTTGCTGGGATTTGGGCAAACAAAAAATAGATTTTAGATGGCCTGAGGTTTAAGTTTGTGAGTGGTTTTTCATCCATGTCTTTGTTAAGTCACTATGGGACCAGATAGCGATGTGTCTATGTCAGTTCTCCTCAAAGGCATTATCTCACATTAACAATGACGTAACTGGTATGAAAGCATTACGTTCCCATAACAAAGTTGTCTGTGAATAAGAAAAATGCATTCAAAGATCCTGCAAAGTTTAGGGGTCAATTTGTCCAGAAATTAGGGGTCAATTTCCTCTTTACTTCCATTTGCTACTTCTGTTGCCAGGAGCGCTTCCCTGTTGGGTGTTTGAGAACTATTTTGATCCGCGGGGGAAATGAGTGACAGCGGTCTTTCTTCCTGCGCTGCACTGGTATGCATGTTCTCACATACCGATGTTGGCATTTGTGTGTGCGAGCGAGCAAACGGCTATGAAACACAGCAAAATTCCCAAGGTTGTCAAACTGCGGAACAATTAAAACTACTACATTGATGCCAGTGATGTCTTAAAGGGGGGAAATAAACATTTTAGTATGTCTGCATGTTGCCGCTTTTTTCCTCAACAGATGGCAAGGTTAGAGAGAACGAGGAACGGGTACGGGATGAAAAGAAGTGGAAAACCTTGCCAGGGTGAAAAAGAGAAAACATGAGTGAAATGGGAAATGAGAGATAAAAGCGGAGTGCAAGGATAGGGAAGGATGAGAGGTGAGGAAGAGGGCAGGTAAAGGGAGGAAGGAGAAGACGAATAGAAAAGGGAATCACATTGATATTCTCACAAAGGCAGAGTCACTGCATGTGTCCCAATAGAGGAATATTTATGTCTGACCACACACACACACACCCACAATTGTGTGTGTGGAGCGTGACCTCTCGGCAGAGGCCTGTCCGTCAGACAGACACACTGATGGATGAAGCTGTCAGTGCCTGTGTGTCTCGCTTATCAGGCAGTCAAATACCCCTCTCTATAGACCACACACGCACACATAGGCACGGACTTACACCGATACAGGCACACTCTGAGACACTTGCAGAAAGGAGGGAATAGCAGCAGAGAGAGATTGTGGATGGTGAAGGAGTCAGTAGGCTGGAGAGACCCAAAAATGTGAGAAGAAGAACTGTGAGAACTGTTTATTTCCCCCCCAGAGCTGACCACCTGTCAGGAGTATCAAACAGCTCACTGATTCTTTTTAATGCTGATCAAAAAGACAATGACAGAGGCAGAGCTTGCACTGATACCAAACTGATCAGTACTCCTGCATTGCTTGAGTCAACAAAGTTGAAAATAGGGGCACTCACTCTAAAAGACAGAATATGATTTGCTTAAGGACAGTAGGAATAAAGCACTCAACACTCAGTGTTTTATTACTTTAGTTATTACATTGAAATTCCTGTAGTCATGGCGTTCGTTTAACAAGATTTTGATGGAGGGTTAGGGTTACCGGCCTGGGAGGGAGGTAGCTAGCCTCTAGCAAAACATCAGTAATGTACCTCCTGTTAACAAAGTTGATCGGTGATTACGGTAGGAAACAGACCTACTATAAATATGTACTTTATATGACCCCACTTCAAAAAACCCGAACCATCCCTTTAAGCACAAAACTTAAGCAGTGGTGAATCACAAGCAATTAAAAGCTCTTCGCACCTGCATTACAATGAGTTTATCTGAATATGGTGATTGCAGTTGTCTTTGATTTTAAGAAACCTGCAGGCCACTACTCTACATTATTTAACATGTTTATTTGCTTACATAACTCACTCTGTCACACTTCTCCCTTTTCATCAAGTGGCCATTAGTCGACACGGCGCTTATGTTTATGTAGATGACATATAGATGATGCCCATGAGACCAGGATAACTTCATTTCTGTAACACAGCAGGACGCTTCACCTCCATCACACACTGTGTCCTTGTTTACATCATTGTTTTTCTTGTGGCTTGTGTTAATCATTGACTCTGGGTTGTAGTTTCCATAGCTGAATTATACCACCTTCTTATTCAAGAAGACCTGAAAGACCATAGAAATACAGTATTCATACTTATTGATATATATTACCTATTTCTATGCCCAGTATATTATGTATATGTAAAAATGAACCATCATAAGTGATGCCCAGAGGAGAGAGCAAACCTCTTTCCAATTTTCCAAGCGAGTGTTTCTGGTGAGAAGGGTAGCGAGACTCAGCATGCTGTCATCCTCACTCCTCTTTACTCTCTCAGGTAGTTGGCATGGGGCTGTGTGTGTGTGTGTTAGTGTGTGTTTGTGTGTGGGGGCGTGCTCTCATATGCATGCCTGTGTGGCTCACCCACACAGCAGTAAATTCTGTTATCCTTGGGGGTCCGGCTGTGCAAGGATTACACTGGCATCCCACTCTGGTTTTAAAACACAAACACAGGTACTCGCACACATAAAGCGGTGAGCGCAAAAAAAAAAAAAACACACACACAGACACATTCCAAAATGTACCTGCACGACACACACTCTTGCATACACACACATTCGTGCACACCGGCTTGGCTTTGCTGCGGCTCCGCGTTTCAATTTTCAGCTCAATTACATTCCACTGTTACCTATTCTAAACCGAGATCCCTCTTTTCCCTCAGGACACACACACGCACACACACTTATTTAATGGTACTGCATCCCACTTAAGCCCAAGATTGTGTGGCCTCCTCAACTTTCACTGAAAGTGAGAATCATTTGGTGCTGTGGAGACTATTAAGAACTTTTCTGTCTCTGTTTACTCTCTGTTGAAAAGATTTAAGAAGGCTGAGTTATATGGAAACAGACTTTCACTGTTGCTCTAAAATAAACCTTGAAAAACAAATCCTCAGTTTATCAAAATCATAATGCACTTTGACCCCGACCTTTATACTACCACAGAAAATGTTCCGAGCCCCCACTTTTGAAATTCTTTGCTGTCAAAGCTAAACAGTGCAGCAAGAGCGCCCCTTCAAGGCCAGAGTAAAACCCTCTGATATTCCAGGAAGAGGAGCCCCATATATTTCAACATTAAAGGCTCGGTTTATGGTTATGTTTACAAACTGCAGCCATAAAAGGAAAATAATGACATGGCCCACTGTTGGAATGGGTATACAAAACAATAACTCTGAGAAAGAAAAATATGTTTTAAATCTAAAAAAGGTCCTTCGTTTAAAAAAACAAAAAGCGAAGCAACATTTTTCATCTCAGTCTGCTTTTAATCAAAGTCTCATGATGGAGTAACTGCAGCTGCAACAGAATCACATGGTGTCAGTAATATCCTGGTGAAATGTGGAATAATTAGTATCTTCCTCAAAAACACTGAAAAATCTGTTTCAATGCCAGTGACTTTTTAATTGAAATTTATCCCAGTCTTCAATTTGGAAAAAGAACACTTTGTCTGAATGTGCACACACGCGCACACACACACACACATACAACCCCCACACGCACACACACACACACACACACATACACGCACACTCCTAATAGCATTGCAGGCGAGCGTACAAAGAGAACAAACAGCCATGTAATGTGGCGGTTCCCTCTCATTGACACTGGGCACTGGAATGCAACGTAGGGGGGGCTTTGAGACATGGTGTGTGTGTGTGTGTGTGTGTGTGTGTGTGTGTGTACCATCCTGTCAGATTAGCCTAATGATTAGCATTACTGAGAACTGACAGCAAGAGGAAGGAACAATGAGTGTCATTTATCCTCTTTTTCTCCCTCTTGCCCACTCACTTTCTTTTTTAGCTCTGTTCTTTGCTTTTAATCTCTGACCCCCCTTTAACCCCCCCCCAACATCTCCCCCACCGTCTGCCTGCCTCTCCTTCAGTGGTTTCCTACCCATACAGAGTGGATTTTTTTTCTGTAAATTCAAATGGAAATTAATTGGACTTCCTGTTAAGAGTTTATGTCATTGGAATATGTTCAAGATGACACGCACACTTGCAATCACACATGATTCAGCAACATCATTAAAAACAGCTGGGCTGATAAAATATAATGATAGGGTGCTATCTCATAGCCCTCTAATATAGCCAAGGCGCTGCATGCCAATAAAGCTGTTTGTAATCAGCGAATGATGGGTCTTGAGGGTTGAGGATGACTGATACCCATGATTTGAAGTCACGACAGTAAAAAAAAAGGGGGGAAGTAAAAGAGAGCGGGTGAGGAAGTGATGAAAAGGGATGACTAGTGGGTCAAAAGCAAGAAAAACAAGTATAAAAGTATAAAAAGAGACAGAAAGTCGACATGCAACGAGACTGAAAGAATAAGAAGATATATTGTGTATTCTCCCTTGCCTCCAGCCACTCTGGCTGACTCTGCAAGAGAGAAACTCTTCATGTGACATACCCAGCAGTTGGTGCTTTAAAAAGATAACTTGCCATTAGTGATATGTAAACAGGCAACGGGCATCCAGAACCCAACAGCTCCAGCTACATTCTCCAGCTGTTATATGTACATATCTACTACATGTAGGGGCTGTGTTGTCATTTTGTATTAGCAAGAATCAAATGAATGCAGTGCATGTAGAAGCAGAGGACTGTAAACCCTCCGTGATGTCACACATTGATTTGTGGAGTACTGTTTTAAAGTGTAGAGTTTGGCATTATGACCATCGACAGAAAATATTCGAGAGGGAGAAGCTGGGGAGGTTATACTGATTGGATCTGAGTGAGAACCCCAGGAGGCAACATGGCAACATTGTGTCAATCACAAGGCTGCCACACCCTAAAGCAGACCTTGCTTTTTTGGCAATTTTATTCAAAATAGAACCGTAACTTACAAAATGAAGAACAATAAGACAAGCCATTGAGACTATAAACTCTCCTGGACACTCACATAAGTTTACATACAATCTGACTTCTTTTTGAAAACATTGGAAACACCTCCTGCTGGCAATTAGAAAGAATGCAAGTTCAAGGCACTTCCAAGTCAGCCTTCATATTCACACAAGGAAACTCTGCCTTTTCTCAACTATGTTTATCCTTTGAAAAACACTGGATCGTTTTGCCGCCTCAGGCCTTTATTTGAAGCACAATTCACAATCTGAGAAGGGTATGTGGTTGATCAGGCTCCTGTGACACGGGTCAAGTCAATCTCACTGTAAGGGATCACGAGCCAATTCGGAAAAATTGTACTCAATATTCAACTAAGTTGACTTAAGGATGTTATAAATCTTTCATTTTTTTTACTTTTGGAGTTTTGTTTTTTGCTCAAATGCCTCTCCAAACTTCTAACACAGTCAACTTCAGGAGGTGGAGTTGGTTGAAGGCAGAGAGGAATGAAAGCAGAGGAGAAGGTATGCATCACTTCAACCCATCACTCTGATTCAGGGTTACACACTGAGGCATCGGCGAATGTGTTTGTTTCTCTTTGCTGTTAGATCCAAACAGGACTCAGAGGAATGAGGAGAGGTGTGATAAGAGCATCCTGTTGTGGTTGTGCTTCTGCCAAAACGCTGCAGAGGGGATGAGATCACTGTTTGTTCCTTCATTTAAGCATGTAGACTAACTCTGACTTGCTTTATTGCCTCAATTTAGCCCTCCTCATTGCCTGTTCTTGCCTACAGGACTAGAAAGTTAGGGACACATTCTCTCAAGGACGAGGGGATTGAATTTTATGAATCGAAAATTATATCTCCTTTGGAATCTCTACAGGACATGTACAGCAGATCAGATAGGATGCATCTTTTATTCTTCACACTGTCATTTCCTCGCTGTGAGGCTTGCTCTTTGTTGACAAGCAATAAATCACAGCTGTGATGCACAGTGACCGGGTCATTCTACTCTGAGTTGACTGAATTTAACAACTGTGGAGGGAAAAGTTCCCATCCCATTTATTGTGACTGACTACAAAATTAGCCATGAAAGCACAGCACATTAGTAGCTCAATTCCCTATTTAGTAAAACAGAGTTGCCAGATTTAGATTTTTTTCGTGTTTCACTGTTTTTTAAACAGCTTTTAACAAGGAAGTTATCATAGCTGAGCAGAGCACTGCTAAACGCTATTGATTCAGTCAGTGTCACTTGCAATTCAGTATAGGAAATCATTTGTACATTCAAAAGGTCCTGTGTTCCCCAGGTTTACTGTATATGGCACATAATGGGAACATGACAATGGGTCCTACTTCCACTGGGGAACGTAGGACCCTGGGGACACAGATATGCTCCAAAGTACAGCCAGTCCACTTTGAGAAAGTGTTGATAAAGATTGTTCTTTGCACTGATTTAGCTCTGATTCTTAGTGGTTTTGTGAGACTCAGATAAATAATGCTCTCCTCATGAATGCTTTGATATGCCTTTTACAGGGCATATTTTTACATGAAGCATTTCTACTGAAAGTCAAACTCTAGCATGTTGAATCAGCACCTGGCCCTGTCAAGGCAAGCCACTGTTGACAGATGTGATGCTCTTGAACTTTTGAACTTCATATTCTATGAAACAGTTCAGGCAAAATCTTGCAACCGATTCCGTCCAAATTAACCGGCAAGCCAAATCTAAGATTGATTTGGTCCTCAGCCTTAATCTCTCAAAGCAAACAGCCTTTTTCCTGAAACAGCACTGAATCATTGCCAAACCTACAGAATCATTAGCAAACTCACTGATGCACACATTATGTAAACGACACTGATACTGTATTAGCTGTTTCTTGTGGACACTGCTGGGGTGAGAGAGTAACATTTTGCTATCAGTTCAACTCTTCCTGATGTCGCACAGACTTGAGATCTTCCAGCAAGGCTGACAGCGGGCCTGGGTTAGATCGGCCAGTGCGCACAGCTGGTGTGTGGAGGACCTGATTGAAACCCTGTAGCTCAAAGTCTCTGTGCAAGCATTCCATTCGAATAACATTACAGTATAAGAGAGAGTAACCGTTTTAGAAACTCTGAGGTGTGCAGAACCACATAGAAACTGTCTCTCTCTTCGTTGTCAGTTTTAGTTTGTTGTGTACTATTTTTTTGTCCTCCAGCCGGCTCTTCTCCTTCTCAGCAGGCACTGTTTGTACACTGCTGCCTGTTTGCCCTTTATCTATTAGTCTATATTATGTGTGTCTAAAGGTTTCAGACTGTGCAGAACAGGTCTTTGTTCCTCCACCATAATGTGAAACCTTTCATGACTCCATAAAGAGGACATAGTGTATGTAAAAAGACAGCACAGCGCTCCTGCACAAAGCAGCTGGCTGAATTCAGAATGATGGCCTCAAGCTCTACAGGCCAGACACTTTTGATTTCTTTCTGTCTGTCTCTATGTCTGTCCATCCAGCTTTGAATCTGACAGATAAATTTAAAGGAGTCAGCTGTTTCCATTCAGACGTCAGGGATTCAGGTGGTACCTGCCTGTCTGCGAGTGATGGCAGTTAGCTGTTTGCGCATTTGGCAGACTGACACGTCTGATTGGTCAATCCCCGCCTGTCAATCATTTCACCATCATGGACACTGCGGCTGAGAGGTAATTGTCATGGCAGCATTAGAGCCTCAGGCTATTATTGCCAAGATAACATAGAGCTTTACCTCTAAGTGAGAGTAGAGACATCTCAACTCAACAGCTTTAACACACTCAGATTTCAATTTTGCTCAGTAAAATGCTACCTACTGCTTAGTAGTACTGACAAGATTTTCTGTGATAGAATGGCAATTTCTAGTTTCATTATTGTGCTGGCATTGTGTTGACCTCAGTAGTTTTCCTCCTCCTTTTCCCTTCCCTTCCCTTCACCTACAACTTTCTTCAAATCCTGCATCAGAGCAAGGTACTCACACTTCATCCTTTTACTTTGTTTTAGTAAATACTAGGAAAGTGTGCTGAAGTTGTTATTGAGGTGGTACTGAAGCAGAAAAAAATCAGAGGAGAGTTTGGATCTTGTATGTAGAAAGAGCCAAGGATTTGACCCACACCTGACACAAGAAGTGATTGGCAAATTGGTCCAGTATGGCAAGGGATAGCACAGAGGGAAGTAATTGGTCTGCCCTCCATCTCCCACTTGGAAAGTGAAAAATGATGACTATTGATACCTCAGGTTTTGAGTGTCACCCTGTATTACTTACAGTGTGTCAGGGCGCTAGACCTGATCCCCTGTTTGCCAAAGTGTTTGACCCTCTGCTGGGCCCCGGACAAAGGCAATTGAGCTTTTACCCATGCCCTGTTCTGAGCCCAGGTAAAAAAGGGAGACATTTGAAAGGAATCAAATGGTCTCCCTTTTATACCTTGGCATCAGTTACGTGTCAGAAAAACAAGAATCTAAAACATCTATTACTGCTTCTGTTTGCCCTTGCAACGTCTGATGCTGGACCTTTCTTGTGGCAGTAATGCAGCGGCAACAAAAGGAATTGAAATAGTGGAGAACGGTCCAGGCATGTGAGGCCACAGCTTGAAAAATTAAATTTCCAGTTTCACTAAGAAGATTACTTTTAAATGAACGAATTACTCATTTGTGGCACTGTGCAGTTTCCCAACGTTCCTGGCAATCTTCACTGTGCTGTCAAGATAAATAATAATGAAGTATGGTCCAAATAAAGCAGCGTAAAAGGAATTCCTCGCCTCTCATAAGCTTCTGGATTCAATGCTACCAGTTTGTGTCGAGGTCTCAGGCAAGTACTCAGAGAGGCCAACTCACATACAAATATGTATAAAAGTAAGAACTTTCCAGTCTAGTAACTGTGTTTATTTGTTTGAAAGGCCAAATCCGATTAACTTTTGCATGTTTTTTCTCCTCATGAGTAGGACGTGAAATAGTCATCACCATGAATATTAAACAGTCGAGACAGAGACAAAGTGGAAAATAAAGGCAGAATATGAGCGGAATTGGTAAAAAATTACACGGATTGGGAAGGAAAAGGGAAATGGAGACAAGTGGGAAGGGAGCACTGGGCATGAAAGAATGTGCTCTCCTGCTAAGAGGTAATAGCTGTCTTTCAGAAAACAAACCAAATGAAATTCCCATGCTGCTGTGCTATGCTTTTTGATAGAATATTAAACAACGAACATTTGATCTTCACTGAGGAAAAGAAAAAAACTTACCATTTCATTATTGTGTCTTACGTCAAAACTCCAATTTATCTACACACAAATTCAAAAGTATTCTATCTCTGGTCATGAAACCTATCTTCATCTCAAAACGTCAACAACAGTTACCGTAAGAGGTTTGCGGTTGCATGAAGACAGAAGCAGTTGAGAAGTCAAAACAAGTTGCTCGAGGTGAGATGGTGTTTATACGTGTGAAGCCGCTTGAGAGTCGTGTTTTATTTCCTGTGAAACGTTAGCCGTTACTCCCGAGCTTTGAGAAAGATTTGTGATGTCAGCTGGCTAAGTGAGCATGTGTGCATGAGAGACGAGCTGCGGGAAGTGATTTAAGTGTCCAGGTATAATGGTCGTCTTCCTGTGTCTGACCTCCAGAGCGGCGGCGGTCAATGCAAACCTGTCAACAACTCCTTCCCTTCAACCCTCAGACCTTTTAAAAGGATCATTCCTGTTTATTACAGCTTGGCTCTTATGTTTTGTACGTTTTGCCATCATTTCTATCACTTGTTATCACGACATAAGAAAGCAGAGTTAATTGGTGATGCAGGAACATGGTGAGACTTATATGAAGCCTACATATCTTTGCTCTTTTTCACCACTTTTGGTTCTCTCCTCACCCTTGTCTCTCGCTCACTTATCAACTCCTGATGCTCTCATAAGGTATCCATCTTCCTTTCATTCATTCATCTCTCACACACGGCTGTTTCCAATTGGCCAAGAGACATTCCTGGAATGCCACAGCATCATTGTTTAGTGTGTGTGTGTGTGTGTGTGTGTGTGTGTGTGTGTGTGTGTCTGTGTGTGTGTCAGTCACCATTGACTCCCTTGTGTTGAGGAGCAGCTCCGGACCAGTAACTATTACAGACAGGGATTGAGAAGAGATGAAAAAGAGAGAAAAGGTAGATGCAGAAGACAGGTTGGGGAAAAAGCAAAAATGGGAAAAGGGCTCTCACAGAGGTTTATGTCTCTATTTTTTATTAATTTCTTTTGAATTAAGCGATCCAAAACTTCCGTTCATTTTCAAGATACCACATACGCTCTTTAGGCAAATGCATGTGGAATCAGATTACTTTGAAATGCAGCATGCAACTAGATACTAGATATTTACATAATGTATTGGCTTACTAAAAAATATAATCTAATTAAACTTTTGATTATGTCAATACCAAACACTGAAAATGTTCCACCGCATGCTAAAAAGTGGACGTAGCAACTAGAATTTCAGTTCCACAAATATTTTTTTCTCTTTCTCTTTACACATTTTCAATGCATTTTGTATTTTCCACATTGAGATTACCATAGTATAAAGACGTAATCAAAAATGTAATCCTCGGGGCGTCCATTAGCTCAGTTGGTAGAGCGGACATCCCATGTGCAGCAGCCTTGTCGTCACTGCAGCGGCCCAGGGTTGGAGTCCACTTTGAGGAATACTTTGTACTTTTAATTCAGTATGATTTTATACCAGTAGTTTTCCTTACTACTCAGTACTATTTCCAGCACTAGTTACTAGCCAAACCTGTATGAAATGATGTAAAAAACAAAACAAAGCTAAGCTACTTCAAAGAAAACAAAATTGTACAGTTATTGCTTAAAGTCAGACACTTAACATAACTACACAGACATACAAGTATAATATATCCACTATCAATCACACTACATAAACATAAAATTGTATATATATGTTGCAGTTAATTCACTGATCTCAAACTAACTCACATGTGCATTCATGCTTAAGGATAGCTTTAGTGTGCCTGGTAAAAAATATTACACCGCAATTACATTAGCGTTAGCCACGACAGTTGGTCTGGACCAAAAGGCACCACAGCGTCTCTTTCTCTGCCCCCTATTTCTTTGTCCTACAGTTTTATTTACATTCCTCGTTCTCCCATGACACATGACTAAGCTGATCTAAAACACAGCGAGCCCGGCGTTGGCAGGCCAAGTCAAGCAGAGTACAAAGCCATCTGCCTAAATGAGTTATGCCATTCATGGCACAGAGTCTAAGAGGATCCAGTTCCTTCCAGTAGGATTTCTAATATGAAAGTAGGGATTTTGAACCAAATGAGATGTGTGTGATTGAAGGATGGACGGATGAATGGATAGGTAGTCAGGTTTGTTAGCTCTTTTCAGTCCCTGGGTTTGTTATTCTGGCAACTGTGTTGAGCAAAGATTGTGGTTTATCAAAGTGTTTCCGTGACAGTAAAAACTGAATCAAGAACAGCATGAATGGGGACTTTGAACCAGGAAAGGTCTGTAATTGTGCATATCCTTTGAGGCCAAGTTTGAATTTCATAAGCCCAGAATTGTTTTATTTAAAAGTATGATGGAGAAATTGCAGTAAGGGAAGAAAAGGCATTCATCCTTGTTGTCATAGCAAGAGAATCCACTACAAACACACACAAGCACAGAAAGACATGAATGTCCACACGTGCATATAGGGATCCATAGGAGGAACACACACACACACACACGCACACCGCACACACACACAAAGCAACAGGGAGGGTGCTAACACAACCAAATAGCAATTACTACAGCGTCTGCAGCCTAGCAACCAGGCCACTGGATGTCATTGTCCCTCATCGCATTTCTGTGTGTGTGTGTGTGTGTGTGTGTGTGTGTGTGTGTGTGTGTGTGTGTGTGTGTGTGTGTGTGTGTGTGTGTGTGTGTGTGCGTGCGGACATGCGCTCCTTCCTGTGACAAAGATCCTCTTTTTTGCAAGACCCAGAAGTTTTGTGTGACAGGCTTATAATAGTGGGACAGGAGAAAAAGAAAGTATGAGAGAAAGAAAGAACTACAATAAGCTGCTGGTTGCTCTTATCAACTTATTAAAGAGCTAAGTGACCAAAGAAAAAGAAAGAAATCGGAGTGCTCCAAGGCTCACTACATCGCGTATTATATCATGTAATCAAATTAATTTTAAATTGAGATTCGTCTTTAAGTATTTATATACTGAAAGTGTAAAATATGTGTGCATAAATGTATCCAATCAAATGTGATGCAGGGAGATCAGCTAATTGCTCCCATCATATGAAACATATAAATCTAGAGTTGCAGTGTAAGTTACCTACTGCTCAGTGAGTCATTTAAATCTTTGAACATGTGCTTCACTAAAAATGCATTATATTTCTGAAATGAAAATTGCTCCAACCACAGTCCCTTTTCACTCTGGCATAAAGAGTGATAGAGCAGTGCACAGCATGACATTGAAATAAAAAACATGGAATTTTAAATCTCTGAGCAGGAGCTTGAAAGAAAGATTTTGTCACTGCAATTGGTCGTAAAAATGCTGCAGTAAAGCCAGGGCCAGACCAGGGATTGTTCTTATGTCCTCGCTTTGTTTTACCACTGAGGCCAGTTTTTAAAAACAATTTTAAATGAATAGTTTGATTAGTAATAATCGAACAAGATTCAAACAAACTGTGAATACATTTTCCCATAAAAAGGGCTATTCTCGCTATGATTTATGAGTCACAGCCTTCAGGTTGTTGTGACCTATTAGCATTTAAAAGTAACCACTACCAACCAAAGGTGCAAGAGCTCGAGTGCACGCATGCAGGTGTGTGTTTCATGAGCTAAACAAAGAACATCTTCAAAATCATATTCAGTGTTTAGCGATGCAAACCAGATGATGAAAGCGCACTAATTCAAATAACATTTATTCATGAGTGTCACCCTGCCGGCCCCTGACTCAGGTGATATATCTCATGGTGAGGTCCACAAAAAAGAAAAACATGCTAAGGGTCATTTTCATTTGAATTATTGTTTTATTTGCTTCAATATTCATTCCGTCTTTGTTCTCTGCTTTTATGTTGTGTTTGTTTTTTCTACCGGTGCATTATCTCTTGTTGTGTCTTCTCCTTCATGTTTCAACCTGTACTTTCATTAGATACATGAAAAGCTTTTGATGTTTTATTGTTATTGAAGCAACTGAGAGGCAGCTTTGTGTGCGTTCATTCGTACCTGTTGTGTGTCCGTTTTTTTGTTTGTTTGTTTTTTCAAGGGCACATCAATAAAATGTGATGGAAAAAATAATGCCTCTCTTCTCCTCTCTGTTTTTCATATATTTCCACTGTTCTTTACAAATATTTGTCAATCCTTTCTTCCTCTTTAATCCCTCCCACCGATACTCATCCACTATAGACTCCTCTTCAATTCCATCCAACCCTTGTTTCCCTCCTTTACTCTTGTCTGAGCTATTTTAACACACTTTCCTGTTATTTCCTACGTTTTCATTGAGCTAACAAATTAATTTCCTGTAAACCATTAGTGAAATGTTCAACAGTTTGTTTTTTTATTCACTCTGTTCAGGTTCAAACTTATTATTAATACATTAATATTATTATTGCATTAATGTTTTTGTTTTTTTTTGTTTTTTTTTTTAAAAACATTATTCTTCACATACATTCCATTTCTGCAGCATCTCTATTCACCCCCTGTCTGAAAGCTCCATTTAAGTACCTGTCTCTTTAAGAATCCCCTCTTAAGCAGCCCAGTCTACTCTGATTGGTCAGCTCCCACAGGCCTGAGCAGGCACTGCCCACCTTGTTTCCACATTAGCTGATTTTAAAGCTCATTTCAAGGCACAGTCTCTGAATTCATTTCTTCGTGTGTTTCGATGCTTTCACGGTATTGTTGGTTTCACCTAGAACTAGAAAGAAGTAATGGAAATGTCACTTTCTACAATGTGGAACTTCTAATTCAATCAATCCAAGGCTTGTAATCTCAAATCATGTGGATCAAGTAGCTTCTATTGGTCAAAGTTCTGGTAACTTCTGGTAGCAATCTTTGTTTTGCCCTTGCTTGTTTATGTCCTGCATGGCTTTTAAACCTTGATGAACAGCTGGCATTTTGGTGTCGACATCTGTCCCCCTGCACACACAAACCCTTGTGTTCCGGGGTCATTTGCTGTTGACGGTTCAGATCACGTCCTCCCCCTCCAAACCAGACCGCACCGCAGTCCCCTTAGAGGAGCCCTACAGTATGAACTGCCCTTTCAGGTGCCCTGGCGGTGGTTTGATTGACACCACTCATGCCTGGCAAAATGAACTAAATTAAAGGAGCAAACACTCCAGAGTTCAAATAACCCACTCCAAACATGGTCGCCATGAACACACACTTGAGCTCATCCTCTTCACGCCTATATTCCTCCACCAGTCTGCTCCTTTTCTGTAGCTTTCTTCTCTCTAAAAATGTGATCTTTAGTTTATCGTTGAAGTACTTCTTCAAGTTCTTGATAAGCTAGTGTTATTGATCGTGGCTAATTCTGCACAGCACAGGAATACCTATTGTGTGTGTCCTGACAGTTAATGTGTGTGTGGGTGTGTTTGCGTTCGACATTCTGTGTTTGTGACTTTGACTGAAGCTCTCAAATGAGGAGCCAATTGATTGATATGGCCCCATTAGTCTCTGCGATTAATTGAGTGTGATTGGATGTCGTCCCTGACACCTCATCGCTGGCATTATTGACAGGCTAATTAGTTGCCGTGGTGACCGCTTAAATACAGCTGATTGTGTGTGACAGTGAAATGACCCCACAGCAGCCAATCAAGCCCTGCTCTTGCTTGCGGGTGTTTGTGGCGTGTGCGTTTGACCAAATACGCCTTGAGTGAGCCATTCTTTATCACTGGTACAAATGGCAAAATAAATAGACGGGATGCTGCTACAGTATGTGGAAATGTTTTTTATCGCGACATTAACTCCACCATCCTAGAAAAACAATAATACAAAAGATACTGATCCAAGAGGGATATTTGAGCTTCCGAGACACGGACAGAAGGAAGGAGTGCAGAAGAATCTTGTCCCTGAAAATGGCTGCAAATTAAACACATCAATAATCATCAGTGATGAGAGAAATACTTGAGATACAGAGGATAAATCAGACATATCACTGAACCCATTGGGTATTTTTTTCTGGAGCTACAGAAAGAAAACATACAGCAGAAGCAAAGGTGGCACTTAGATGTGATATGGCGGTGAATTGTCCGTCGGCTTTCTGTAACCGCATCCCTTTTTTAGGGATTGCCTCGCCACTCATGTTGTTTTCTTCACTTTTTTCCTATATTGATGCACTTCGCCTCTTCTTTTTACCACAGAAAATACTTGTTTGTGATTGCCTTTCAGGACATATCAGGACTTCTCAGGTCAACAGTCCAACCAGCTGTCTGCTTGTTGTCATCTAACCTTTTATTGGACAGTGATTCATCCTAACAATATTTCTTGTGCTTTCTGCATCATTGATGGTTATGGTTATGTTTGATTGCTAACTCCCATTAAAATCTAAATGATGGTGGACAGACGTACTCATTTCATTAGCCAAAGTTTAGATTATGTATATCTTTGTAAGGAATATTTAAAAAACAGATGTTTTCATTAGTGCCCTAAGTATCCACAAATCCACTATCAACTCCAAGCAGATGCTTTAAGTACAAACAGTAGAGACTTGAGTTTAACTTCATCAAACTATTGAAAACAGCTGAAGGGGTTATTTGAAATATTACATTTCTTGCCATGTTGCATAAAGTAGAAAGGGACCCTTCTTTTGTAACATTTTTCCAGATAATTATTACCTGTTTTTTGGCCACACCCTAGTTGCCCTGTTCTGCAAAAACATTGAGAGCTATCATTTTCCCCACAGGGGAGAGAAACCCTGCTCCGCTGAGCAGCTCATGCAGTTGTTCACATGTCCACACTGAATGGGCGGCTGGCTCTTAAAGACAGGTTGACCCATCCCACCCATTCCACTCCGGTGTACATTACTGACTATAAATGAAAGATTATATTGCCTGAATGTAGCTGTTATCAGCCAACCTATCATATCAGGAGTACATATTACTGATTGGCTGATATCCAATATGTAATCATGAAAGTCCAGAGCCAGTCCCACGTATCTTAGAAGCAAGATATGGCAGCAGTGAAGCATTGTGAAATGAAAAAACTGTAATTTAGATAAAGAAAAGGGAAGATGATAAAGGTGAATTTGGGAACAGAAAAGTAAAAATAACATGTGGGAAAATATCTGTTGTGATGCCAAACTGTACACTGACTGTATAACACATAAATTATAGATAACTGGGGTAAAAGGGTGAAAAGCTGAGGGGGGAAAGGGGGAGTGGTAGACAAGTGTGCGGTTGACTAGCTGTGAAGAAAGGATCCTAATCTTGGAGGAGGCCAGAGTTGGCGAAACATCACTTCTTCTGGCCAACCCTCTTTTCTCCGGCTTTTGCTCTGCCACTCTAATATCCTTCTTTTCTCCACATCTTCCCTCTCTCCCTTCCAGCATCTTTACTTTTTTAACCTTCCTCACCTTCTGCTCTGTTCTCCTTCATATTCTCAATCATGTAAATTAGATTGAATTGTTACATTGATTGCTTGTCCCGGGTTATAAATATTCCACAACCAGTGTTCATCTCACTGTTTCTAGTCATTCAACATTCAGACAGCCAACGGCAATGCAGCAATGCAAATAAATCATTCTTTATTTTACGTTTCCCTCAGTTGCATATATCACTAGGAAAACAGCTGCAATAATGAAATAGAAATATGAGGTAACAGAGGTATAGTTATTGTCATGCAGTCACTGAATCAGGGAAAGGGTCTGCGACATTGAATTGTCGGGTGTTGATCCTGACACTTTAGTCATTTTAGACATTTGCCTGAGCTTCGGGTTTATAGAAAATGTAAGTGCTGCTGTAAAATGTATTTGTGTTGTTAAGAAATAAAAATTAAACACAGGCTAAACAAATTAAAAGCATATCTGATAAAAGATAATAATGGATGCTTATTCTAAAATGACTAGCAGTGACGTTTTTAATGAAATACTTGATTAAGAATGAATTATTCAATAAGGAAATGTGTAATTAGGCACAGCTGCTTTGCATTTGATTAATGTAATGTATATTACTCTGCTCTCTCTCTCTCTCTCTCTCTCTCTCTCTTTCTTTCCGGTGTGTCTGTGTGTTTTCAACTTCAGCATAGTTCTTGGGTGCACATTAGCTAACTGTCTGGCCTTCTCTCTTGTTTTTATTCTCTCCATAGTTCCCCCTCGGGAGCCCACAGTCACCTGTCGATCCAACACCTACCCTAAAGGCTTCTACTGCAGCTGGCATCAGCTCCACCCCACGTACATCCCCACTACCTTTGAAGTGGACGTACAGTAAGTGGATGTTTTTTTTTAGATTGGATTAATAGATCATTTTTTTGTAAACTTGGTAACACTGGACTCACCAGAGTAATTGCTGACATCTAGTATCTTTGGTTACAAATACCTTTTATGGCCAATTGGAAGTGTCTTTAAAAGGTGTTTCTGATATATTTTTACAGAAAATCTATCAAAAGTTAACTTTTTCTAGTCATCTGCCAAGAACGACTTTCCTTGAGAGTGGTTCGGTGTTCAAACTGTGAGACCTGCCTCCCCAGGGGGGCGTGCTGGGGCTTTGAAATGCATTCAAACCCTCAGCACCCAATTATGGCAATTTGCGTCAAAATTTGTTCTCCCCCAAACCAGAACTCACCGACATGATACATTAAGATTCAGTGACTTACACTTTCTGAGGAAATCATCGTCCCCATAAAGAAAACGGACTCCTTATGACTCCAGAAAGTGTATTCAGTATCAAAGTAATGCAGTAATAGTTCTCTGTGCATCCGTGGGTACTTTGCAAACACTAACTGCTTTCAACCGTTCAGAAAACACGATTTTGGAGGACTTTGACATTGAAAAAGAATAATGATGCACATTAAAGTAAAATTGAAAGTAGAAATAATGTTCACAGTTTATATTGTTGGATGTGACCTCATGCTCCTCAACCCTCTCAACAAAGGAGGTTGAATATCCTCAGAAATATGCTGAAAAATATGATGAATGCAATTACATTTATAAAAGTTGTCAATTCTTCAAGCAAATACTTTTCCAATCCTAACTCAATACAGTGAAACATCAAACAGAAAGATAACACATTTAGTAGGGTTTAGTTGTAAAAACGGTTGATATCATTTTGGTTTTCCTGGTTAAATACCCGTCTCTTTACCTGTCCTTGGGGCATCCAGTCATGTTTTAACAGTAGGTAGAACTTAAATACTCGAAACGTGTGGATGAACGCCTAGCAAGTGTTTCTCCATCATGTTCTCTTTGATATTCCAAGATCACAGGGTCCCACAGCTCACACCACAGCAGGTTGGCACTACCTTCATTAATGTTGTAACACCAATATTATTCTGTTTGAATGATAATGAGCAGTGGGGCAGAGAGAAGTATAGATGAAGGACAATAGAGAGATTAACCGAAAGAGTAGTCTGACATGCCTTTAGCGTACGGGTCTGTCAAGCGTGTTTTTTTTCTTTTTTGCACCCATTTTGCATCAGTGGTTTTCAGAAAATTCCAATGCTGTCATTATAATCTATTGACTGGGCTATTGGGGTAATTGTCCTAGGGAGCTCGGTTGGTAGTTTCTGACATTATCTGCAATTAACAAAGTGTAAGATTTAAGAGGGCTGTTAGCTTAAAATCAAATACAAAATAAAGTTGTTAAGGGACATTTATGCCTTGAAGCGAAACTGAAAAATGTACAAAAAGTCAAAGATAGTAAAACTCGTGTCTGGCTATGTCCCAGACCTAAGCTGTCCTGTTCTATGAAGCATGAGGTTTAGTCAGCAGTTTTTAGTGTGGAATTAAAATGATGTTCCAGCTCTGATATATAACATAGAGACTGTAAAAAAAATAGGAGGTAAAATGCTTTACCACCTTCCTGCTCTCTTTCTCCATTTCCACACCAGCGTACAGTGTGCTTCTTTCAGGCAGAAAGCATACAACCTTAAAAAGAAGTCAATATCAGTCTCTCTTGCTCTCCCTCCTCCAACCTTTAAAATGTCCCCTCCTCTCCAGACATAACCAGCGTTCACTGGAGGTACAGAAAGACCCGGACCACAAGAATCGCTGTCGTGTACATTTTCCTGAAGTCTTCTCCAGCTTCCCTTACAAAGTTAATGTGACGGCAGTCAACGTCTTTGGGAAAGCCTCCACCACCATTTCCTTTGAGGAGTCCAGTATAGGTAAGATAGATGTTGTGTCATTTTTTGTTATGTTGTGTTGTTTACTGTTCCATTCCCTTCTCCTCCTCTGTTGCTCCTTTATTCTGTTGCAAGTAGCTGTAAGGTGACCAGTGTTGTATTGTCACACACTGAGTGCTGCAGGGATGACATGATGATGATGACGATATTTTTGTTGGCCAACCCAGAAGTAAACATCGCCCGTTGTGTTATATAAAGAAGCCTATGAGATTTTTACTTTAGATTTCTATTACTGCAGATGATAAACTCAGTTGCAAACAACATGTTATGATATGATACATGACACATAAAACATTTTGTTCAGCAAGATAAATGAGCACCACAACACTTATTTAAAGCATTAACGTGATCATTAGAAAAAAAAGCGCAGGGCTATAAACAAACTAGACCATCGTCGCTTTGCTTCTACATCATCACCACTAAGCTTCAGTCCACATGTAAAGGCAGACAAGTCAGTGGTTTCTGTGTTTTGCATAACAATTTTTAACTTCCACAACAACATCTGTAGCTTCATTTAGCCACGTGTTAGCATCCATTTTTTTTTATGTATTTAAATGTGAAATGTTCAAAATTCACAAGAGGTATTAACTGACTTTTTTTATGTCATATATTCAAATGTTAATATCTCCAGCTGGAAGTTTGTGTGCACCGATTTTATGTGAGACATCCAACCAAAATCCATCAAAACACCTTTTGACTTTGAAACCAGGGAACAAGGAGTGCAAAATTAATTTCTTGGCAGCACTCTGCTTCCACCTTTCCAAATGGTATACTAAGTGAACTACAGGCTTAACGCTGTTGGGGCTGCATGATATTCTGATGTGTTTTGCTAAAAAAAAAAAGAAAAAAAATTGGTTTGCGACATGAGTTCAAAGGGTTCAAAGAGCCACATTTTTAGATGTTTTCTCCTAACTCATCCAGGCTTTGGAATGTTAACACTTTTCATTAAAGTTTACAAACAATGTTTTTGTGGACAAAGTTCAGGGACAAATCTGAGATCCTCTTTTTAAATATTTGTTGAGGCATCTCTTGCCAACTCAAAGCAATGTTAATGGGTTTGTTTGACCACAGATGACTAATTCCTTTCACTTCTGCTTCCCTTTGGAGATATGTTGCACACACATTTCTGCTTGACGCCAGAAAAACAAAGAAAAGTGAAATTTTCGTGGCCAAATAAATGTCACCCAGCTGAAAGGAGAGTGCACAGCTTTTCTTCTTTTACCAGCAGCACAGTCCATTAGCAAGAAACCCACTGACTGTACACCCCTGTCATTACCAAAAGCACTGGGTAATAAACATGCTACCTCTGAACCTTTTCTGCAGCAAACAGTATTTAATTGGGGCTTGGAACGGGATGTGGCAGTCACAAATCAGTGCTTTGCTCTCTCACTGAAAGGGCAAGATAATCCAAACACCAGCTGCAATTTAAGGACATTTCAGTCATATTTATTGTCAAAACTAGCCTCAAAAGTTGATTCCTTTATTGGTTATTTCTTTAATTTCAACCTTTCACATCTCTGTGGTAAGTAGTGTCAAAACATCCTGCACAAGACCACATAATAACAGCAAGAATTCTTAAGCGACTCAGACTGGAAAGCAGCGAAGAGGAGAAATTCATTTTAAAGAAGGAATGAAGAGTACTTTGATAGATAAGGGAAGTGCTGCCAGCAGTCCTCGGCTCTGTTGTATTGCTCAGAGCGCGATATGGGTGTGCATGACGCATAAACACACACAGACACCAATGGGGCTGTGAGCGACTGTGTGGAGTGTGTGGAGTGTGTCGGCTGAGAGGGCGAGGTATTGAAAAGAGAGGGAGAGTGTGAGTTTGAGTGTGTGTGTGTCTGTGTGTCTGTGTGTGTGCGCGTACGTACATAAGTAACCAAATGAGGCAGTGACATGCTCTGCCAAGCCCCGGACACAGGACTCATGAAAATGCTAATGCTAGCCGGATTAGCGCCTTGGCTCAGGAAATATCCTTTAACTATTGGTGATAGCAAAATACCCCACTGTTCTTTTCTTTCCCTATGCTTTCTCCTCCATTCCTGCACACCCTTCTTGTGACTTTGTACTGCTTTTTCCTCTCTTTTCTCTCTTTTTATCTTCTCCCTCCCTCTGTCAGACACTTTCTATTTACTATCATGATCTGAGCTCTCAGATCTTGTCCCAGATACATTTCCAAAAAAATTGCCATTTATGTGACAAATGCCTTCCATCCACAATATTATTTTCAAATTGTTTGAGTTTGCTTTTGCTTTGACTTTCCACTTCCTGTCTTTGTGCTTTCCCGCTCTTTTTGTGTACACCTGTGTTCCATTAGTTAATCATTCCTGTGTATTTAAGCCTGTGTTTTCCATTCACTTTTTGTTCATCTGTGTCTCCTGTGCATGTTCCCTTGTTCCAGATGTGTTGCCCATGGTTTTCTGCTTTGTCCACTGTGTTATTATTTCTCTTTAGTTTGTTTTTTTCTTGGGACTTTTCTTTTCCTGCCTTTTGTTTCTTGCTTTCTAGATTTTAGACTTTGGTTAGCAGCAATAAAGCCTGCTCCTGAGTGTTTTGTGTTCCGGACCCTATTTGTGTATGCAATAACACTGGTTTCGGAGTGTGGATATATAGAAACAAATGATTTGGCCAATTGATTATATATTTCTGACTTCATAAGGTGCACTTGAATGCACCATGAAGTCCCTGTCGGCGCCCACATGCTCTCCATACAAAGTGATGTAGATTTTAGAGATTACAAGGTGCACCTGAGAGTACCATGAAATCCATGTCTCTATGCTGTGTTTCATACAAAAGATAAACTGCTAGAGAATTACAAATACAGAAAATCACACCAAAATGCAGTAGAGACTTCCACCATAGTTTTTAATTGCCTGACTGCGTTGGTACAAACATGTACACATTTTTATCATAAATTCATAGGAAATGCCATTTACTTGTCAGGATTTCAAGAATCAAAACTGGTTCACTAGAATAAAGATGGATTTGAATAAGAAAAATAGACTCAGCCCAAGTTTTAAAAGGCTAAAATCCTCTTTTGCCTCCAACCCTCCATATGATTGCATCCTTTTGTTTCGTTATAGCTGATAACACAATACAGCCGTTGTCAATGGAAACAGAAACTTTCCTATTCCATTCGCACTTGAACACAAGAACAGGGTTTTGCAGACGTATCTCAGAGCTCCTTTGAAAAGTTCTGTTTTTCATTATAGAAACCTTGTTGTCAAATTTATCAGAATTAGTGTGGATGTGGTCTTGCCCTCTCCCTTTCTGTGTTTCCCTTCTTTGCAAACTGTTTCATGTTGCTTTCCTTCTCTCAACCCTCCCTCTCTCCCTCTCCCCCTCGTCCCCTCCGTGTCCCTGCTTTGTTAAAAGTCTTTCTCATGCCATTCTAAGTTGTAAGTCACATTCATTATCAGGGACAACGAGCCAGATCGTAAATAAATAAAACAATTTCATGCTTCCTGGTGCACTTCTGACTTCTGAGTGGGAGTAAGACGATTCTCAACTGTCCTTGTTCATCCAACCAAAGCTGGGATGAAATTAGACTAGATGAGATTGTGTGTCAGTATGTGCGTGCGTGCGTGCGTGCGTGCGTGCGTGCGTGCGTGCGTGCGTGCGTGCGTGCGTGTGTGTGTGTCCTTACATGTGCATGCTGTGGGTACAATTACAAAGAGAACCCTCAAGGAAGCTCCAGACCCATCAAATGATAACTTAAAGCTTTCTAGTGCCAAGATGATCAAACGATAAGTGATCTTGGCTAAGTGTAAAGGGCTTCTAAAGTTAAAGCGTATTTGTACTTCCAAAGATTTCTTATTTTCTTTGACAGCTCTGACACCTGAACACCTGCTATCATTCACTTCTACATTACTCGGCCATTGTAATTAAAATGAATCTACTAATCCCATATGGTGCATGTAGCTGCAGGAACTTTTCAACACCATGCCATCCTTCCAATTAGTTAAAAAATGACGGCATTCAGTTTTAATTTGCAGTTACTTTGTGGTAATACAGAAGTGGCCCACGTCCCAGGGGTAGCCAGTTAAGGCAGATTTCAGTCAGTAAAAGTGAAGAGGTAAAAGGAGACCTATGATGCTTTTTCATTTATTTCCCTTCCGTCAATGTTTTATATAAGTTCTCTTGTGCATGTAAGAGATCTTGAAAGTTAAAAAGTTATCCACACCAACAGACGCTCCTCTCTCCCACATCAAACACTGCTCCTTAATTCCAGGACTTTGGTACGTCACCTGGTCACACATGTGCATAATTTATGCCTCGCAGCTAGTTTGGCACTTAAGAATTACTTTAGCACAGCTACTCTGCTGTTGCTAAAACAGAGGGGAAATACAGTGCTGTAGCACTGGACAGTGTAAGAAAACTGATGTATTTTTGGAGCTCTAAAGCTTTGTAAACCTATTCTAGTAGTAACCCTACAGAAAATCATGAACCTGAAAATGTACATAATATGTCTCCTTTAAAGATAGCCAGATGAAAATATTAAATTATAAAATCTTGGTTTTATTTACAGTAGTTGTCTCATTACTATTTTCTTAGAAAATTGGCAAATGAGTAGGCCAGACTGCACTGACAAGCTGATTTGTTATTCAAGACTGTTTATTTTGCAAAAAATAAAAATCAAGCTTGTTGTGATGTTTTTGCTGCTTCCAGCAGACTTGGCTCTGTCCATAAGGGAGGTCAGAGATCAGCATTTAGTTCAAAAAAGCACCACTAGAGCTGGCAGTGGCTTCAAGGCAGCATTACTACAGTATGCACTAATTACTATCATGCGCAACTGTCTCTTGGACAGCAGCAAATTTCTTCAGAGCAGTTCTTAAGTTGCAATTTTCATCGAAAAACCCCTGAGGCACAGGCATATTCCCGGATGCAGCAGATCTGCTTCAAATTACGAAACACCACTGAGTCAGAGATCAGATTTTTGTATCCTAATCACAGTTGAGGCGTCAGGAGATGAAAGGCTGACAAATGTTGACTCCCTGTAGTCTGAGATGAAGTTTGACTATGATTTGTTTTTTCTTTTAAAAGAGGTCAACCCGGTCAGAACTTTCTGATGTGACTTTCTCATTTTTTTATTATTCATACTGTATGTTTTCTCCTTGCCTGTTGTAGCTATGAAAACAAAAACAGCTGCCATGTGCACTCAGGACATTCTCCTTCCACTCATTAGATCCCTTTGCTTTTGCAGCACAGACATTTTGTGTAATTTTGCTTAAGAGAGTCGATGAGGAAAAAGTGCAGTCATCTAATTTTCATGCTCTACCCCTGCCGTGCTTTACATATTAGTCTGTAACAATGCACTAAACATATCTGTCCCATTTGCTACAAATGCTTGAGCAAATAGAATAGCACTTTTGATACACTGGAGTGGAGTTTAGTTGCATTGATAGTGACTTATTTTGGACTTTAGTTCTATGTGTTTTTGACTGCTATTCTTTACTGCTATCACTCCCCTAAGATCAGGGTGTTCGAGTGCACAATAGAAGATTATGACTTTTAGATTGGTAAAGGGATTTTTGTTGTTTCAGAAGAGTGGGCCTTTCAAAGATAGTTTTGCAAGATTTCACTGCAGATCGAAACACTTCACTTCTCCACTTTTTGCCCATTTAAGTGCACTGTCAGAGGCTGTCACCCAGCGCCTGTTGTACTGTAAAACGACAGATAGATTCTGCTTGTTTTTGTTTTGTTTTCTTTTGAAAAGCCCATTTTCTGAAAGAGGACATGGTATGGTGTATGGACAGGGGAAAGAGGAGCTAGAGCAGTCAGACCTGAATGCATTAAGGCCTAGATGACACATGATAATGGTTTTAGAAACACTACAAACAGATGGACTAATAGCGTACATTGTTCCACTGGGCTCTATATGGAGATACAGCTTTTTGCAGATCTTATTTTTACTGCTCCATTTCAAGCCAGTGGGACAACCTTTTACAGCTCTTTTTTTTTATTTTAGCAAGAAAGATCAGCCCCTTTTCTCCCACCCACTCTCTCATCCCATTTTCAGCAGACATTGAATATAATGGCCTCACAAGTAGCTGTTTGAAAGATTAGACCTTTATGTTACAGTACACCTGTTTACTTGCATCAGCAGCAAAGAGAAAGGATGGGCCATAGTGACTGCCATAGCGACTGCCACAGCGCGGCAGCGAAGGGAAGAATGAGAAGCAGTAATGTGAACGCAAATGTGAATGAACGGAGCCGAGGGGGCCGTAACAGGCTAAGCATGGACAGGCACAACAATGGGATGTCATAAAACTGAACTTGTATGATTGCTCATCTTCTTTTTTTTTCTTTTCCACCACTCCTATGTTGCTAAATGTAAGAGCTATTCCTTTCTAATTCTGGCTATATGTGTGACTTGGTGTTTTTCTTGTATTACCATCGCCTCATTACAAGACCCATTTCTTTTTCTATAATTTATTCATTGGTTTCATTAGTTTGCGATTGTGCCTTTGCCAAGCGAAATTTGGCCTTGATGTAGATGGCTTCTGTCTGTCTTCCTGCAACATTACTTTAAGGTTCATGGAAACCATGATAGTCTTTGAGCGCTTAATCTGTTCCTCATCTTTTGTGCATTTCTCTAATTATTTTCTTCAAACCCGTCACCGTGGATTTTCAGTTAAGAGACAAATCCTTTACATCTTTCAGCGCCCCCACCTCACCCATCGGGTCATCAAATGAAGAATGTGTACATTGCTAACACAAAAGCTGAAGCTCTGTTTCAAGTCGGATGAACACTTTAAAGCCATTGGGACACCCCACCCATACAGATTACTCTGTTTTTTGTCCTGTGCTTGCACGAAGGAGATGCCTGTCTCGTTGCTTCTGTCTGCCTCTGTCTTTTTACAAGCCATTCGACATGTGTGTTCCTATGGTTTTTACTTGGGTCGCTACATATGTGTCTATGTTATGAGACATTCAGGTTGTAATTGCCCCTATACATTTCCTATTGTAATGACGTGTGTTTCTGGTTGAGAAAAGGTCTCATGTAGCCGAAGTGGCAGCCCAGTGTGTTCCCTAATGGGAGTGAGCTAACAAAGACCGGTTCATTCAATATCTTCTGAAAAGCATTTCATTGAATTCTCTCAGCCCTTCTGCCTGCGTGTCTTTCTCAGTGGATGTGCATTCATGAAACACAACATTTATGCATGGCTTTTCATCGGGGGCTGATGATTTTTTCTTTGTTTGCCTCGCCAAAGTCCCCTCAGACATTCTCCACTTCTGTCTTCTTCCTCAGTCTGCACCATGGACCTTACACCATTTGTATTTATTTTCCATTAGAGTATGGTGTCCTTAAGAAAATGAGGCAGAATATGTTTTTGCAAACCCCGCATTGATTAAACTTTTCATTTGTTTGATAACATTTTTTTTTCATTTATGTTGTCATTAAAGTCTCATAGTCTCATTAAAAAATCCCACTTACAAACGCTGAAACCTCATTATGATCACCCTCCGCATGACTGTGGCGAGAGTTTGCATTTGTTGAACTTCGACCTGCACCAGGCTTTGAAGCACCACCGCTTGCATTTACACATCGGACTCAGGTCAAGACAGGACAAAAAAGATAATCACTTGCAGATGTTGCCAAAGTTAATGTCTCTGAATGGTAGCGATCTATTTCTAGTAACATTAACGTTATAGCTAAGCTGGAGCAGCACTAAACGCGTGCTTGGGGGTGGTAAGTATTCCCCGGACTAATGCGAAACATACAGCAATGAACCTTGATTTTCAAAGGCTCTGTACCTCACCATAATGACTAAACTGGCCTGTGTATGCTAAATTGTGGGATGCCCCTTTTAATTAATTGATTGTATCTACCACAGTCAAACCGGACCCCCCGGAGCGTGTGACGGCAACCCCGATCCGGTTGAACGCTCGGAGACTGGAGGTGTCCTGGCACAGTCCTGCTACCTGGCCTGATATCGACAACTTCCCTCTGAAATACTTCCTTCGATACCGGCCACTCATCAGAGAGCAGTGGCAGCATGTGAGTAGCATTTAAGCTCTGTTAGCATTTCGTATAGATTTATGCACATATTGCTATTATCAGGATGATTTACAAGCAGTCAGGATGCTGTTAGACTTAGATTTTGAAAGGTTTTATCCGGTGTGACTGCCAAATAACACGCCTGAGTTTCATTAAATAATTCCAGCAAAGTGAACACATGCACATTAATCACACATTGTTAGAAGTTGCTCAGTGACTGGGAATGAGCTCTTCACTTATGAATAGAATAGCTTGTCCTCACAAAATCTGGCTGACACATGTAATGACTCTGCCATAGGCCAAAAATAAATGGAGTTATAAATGCTCTGAATGTTTTTTTTCCAGATCCATCTCTGTTACCAGAAGCTCTAAGTCAACATTGAAACACACGTGTCGAAAGTATGATTCATTATTTGGTATTGGTCAAATCTGAACGCATCTCGTTTCGTTCTGTGAACGCGGTGCTGTAAAGAAACAACTGGCCTTCCTCCATACTGACAGATTGCGTTTCGCCTCATTGCAAGAATGTTTCTCAAGAGGAAATTGCACATTTTCTAGAACCAGTAGGGATTGTCTAGCAAATTTGCTAAGCTTATCAAACTTTTCGACTATAGAATTGAACCCTACTTTGTATTCTTCTGTATGATCAGTATTGCCTAAAGGTATATAAACGTAGGTATATTGTTTTAATTGTTTTGAAGAAAAAGACTACAAGCTCTTCGTTCAGAGAGATGTCTCTGAGAACATTTAGCGGTTATGAGTGAAATGGTCCAACCTGTAGCTGATCATCTGATCCCTGGTCAGACAGACATAATCGCTCAGCTTCTCTGGCGTATGTTACTGTATCTGACTGTGTCTTGTGGGTTCAGTTCCCTCAGGGCTCCATATAGTAAAAGCACATGTGTCCACTATAGGATTCCTGGGATGAAAGCTCCATCTAACATCGCAGCATTATTATCAGGCACGTCAATGGGTCTGTAGAGGTGTTGTTCCAAGAACTTGGGTTACGGACCCTCACATGGAAATACACTCACACACATTTATGAATTATAGAGCAATACACACATTCTTTTTTCAATCTTTCTCTTACTCTTTCCATCTTTCAACAAGTGTCTCTGTCATTACCTTGCTATTTCTTTTTCCTCCTGTTATATCTCTCTGTTCTCCCATCTTTCATAGATCCAGCAGTTAACTTTCTTTGCTTTTAACCATTGTCAAGAAGTTAATCGATATAAAAAAAACTTTGTAGGAGAATATCACCACATGACATTTGGTTCACCAGTCCAAACACAATAGATTGAGAGATGTAAATTAACCTGAGATGAGTAAACCCTTAGGACATCCTTGATTTTAATGTTCCTCCTCATTAGACCACTTTCAGACCCTTAATAGCAATGAACTGTGTCTTACTGGTTCTAATTCATCAACAAAAAATTAATTAAGCAATAGAGCAATGGGACACAGTAGAACTATATTTAGTTATTGAAACACTGCGCACAAAGCATATAATGGATATTCAGTGTGCATCTACACACAATCACACATATAAAGGGATACTATTAACAAAACACATTTACACTAAATCTGCCTCTCTCACTTTGTTTCTACATCTCTATCTCACACACACTCATAAACACACAAAAACACACGCCCACACATCACAGCACTTGGAATGAAGGAAGTTCTAATAACGCCTCAGATCTTTGTGGTATGAATCCATGATTAAACCTGACACACACTCTCAGTTTCCCTTCTCGCCCTCACCACTAATCAATCAATATGTGAACTGGTGCATGGCGTGAGAGGTGGGAAACCTTAAGTCAATATTTGGATTGGCTAAGAACACATCATTTGGAAATTACATAAATACAGTTGATGACAGCTGAGAATTGCAGGGTTTTCCGTTTTTGCAGTGGTCTTTGATGAATGTCTCCATGGCCGTGGTTTTAAGTGTGGTTTTCAGAAGGGGGGCTCCGAACCTATCACCACTGGGCTTGTGAACACTCTGTGGTAACGCTTTTATTAGGTGTTGTTTAAGAGCTAAAAGAAGTTATTAGATGAACTTGTATGCGCACAGTTACCCCGATTTTTAGACCAGCTGTCCAGATTAAGCCTTGAGCAGTAATATTCCTGCATTAAGTGGCAACCAGCAGATGAAACTACTACGTCAGTGTATCTATTATTGGACATAAATCAGCCAATTCAAATGGCCTGGTGCTGTGCTTATTTACAGCTTTTCCCCAGTTGGAGAAAAAGCAGAGCCAATTAGAGCTTTCACACATAGCTTTATCTATCCTATCTGCAAGGGGACTGTACACACCAAATAAACATGTATGATCTTGTCCATTCATAGCTACAGGCTGCAGACACCCAGTATTTTTGGCTCTTAAGCATATGAACTAACCTGACATGCTTCTCCTACTAGTTCCCACACCTTAACTCTGCCTGAAGCTGCCTCTAACTTCTCAAAGGATGCTTATAGATCCGAGCTGCTACGTATTTAACCACAGATGTGACGTTTAAATGTCCGTGTATTAAAAACGGGTTAATCAGTACACTCTGGGAAACCTGTGAAGAAACCCAACATAGCATTGATTGCACAGTTTTCATAATGGTGTTACTATCGAAAGAGAAGGCACCTTCAACACTGTGTAAAGATCTATTTCTGTTGGTTATGGCAGCTTGTCACAAGTTACTGTCTCTAGAGCTGATCATGGCTGCATACACTGTAAATCACAAGTTTATTGATTGACTGTAGTAGCACACTGATATACAAAAAAAGGGCTTTAAACTATCGAGCCATGACATAAATCATTGAGTTTAATGAGGTTGCCAAAATAAGGAACACTGTTAATTTGCCCAGTATATACTCATTAATTATAGCCTTAGAGGTTAAATACTAATTGAAGTGGTTTGCATTGCTTAGTAATTTATGATTATTGTGGTTAGACAGCAGAGCTGGGTGAGAATGGCTTTCACATGTGGCATTTTGAAATGTGTTTTGAGTCAGAAATGAAAGGGGTGTTATGATCAAACTGATCTGTGGAGGAAACCATCCATCCTCCTGAGGAATGAAGGGAAGACTAGCCCAGATACTTATAGTGATGGAGATTCAGACAGACGGAAGAAAATGGGGGAAAGTTTAGAAGTAGATGAATGGAGTGCATCAGAGAAGGGGGAAAAAAGACTGTAATGGATAGCAGACCGGTAGATACAAGAGAAAGAAGCGGTATATATAAATGAGATGGACCTTTATGGATACATGAGAGCATTGAAATGACAAAGGAGACTGATGAAAGAAAAGCATTTATTGAATTTGAGAAAGATGTCATGTTAAATGAAGCACATAAGCCCTGGGCTACATTATTTGATCATTGAAATTGAAAAAACAATGAATTGTTGGAAATCGCTACATGGAGATGAGCAAGATGATGAAATCCTCAAGTCCAAAATACATTGATACATAGATGAAAGAGACGAGACAAAAAAATAAGATGCATACACAAACATACAAATTGTGTTTGAAGGTTGATGAATTGCTTCAGGATGTGCATTGCTGAAATGACTGAAAGGGTGGTAACCTACATGCATTGTCTCATCATGATTTGCTGCAGTCTTATTTCCTGTTTGCATCAACACTCCAGCTTAATGGCAATTGCTCCTAACATAGGCACGTCCTGGCCACCATGCCTTTACTGCTTCTGTCTTTAGCCTAGTGTCTAGTCAGGCTCCAATTTGACCAAATCAAGTGAGACAAGCCACACAGTGAAAGCTGTTTTGCACTAAAAGAAGCATTTCACAGCTGGAAATATGGACATTACATTAAATTGGGCTGTCTCTGAAGTAAGAAGATGCAAATATTTTTGAAACTGGTGCTGCATGCCCAACAACAATTAGAATGAACTGCACAGCACCGCACCAATAAACACTGATAATTGGGCGGTGCTTGGTTTTGGCTTGGAGTGCGTTTTTTACCGGCTGGTAACAAACGGTATCATATTACAACTAATTATTACACTAGAATATATTGCAGAAAACATCTTAGGAGAGAAACAGACAATGAACAGGATTGTGGTTCATATTTGATCAGCACTGCCTTGTTTTGTAGTGTGACTGGAGTTTATTCTGGCTCCATTTAAACAATACAGGAGACAATATGGTGGCCTCTTCCGGTTCACAAACTTTCTAAATTGCAGGTAATTAGTTCAATCAAAGTGTGGTCTCTCTGTCTCGATCCACTTATACTTTTTGTGTCTGTAGATCTTGGCACACAATAATGTGAAAGTACAATCTGTAGTTGATATTACAGCCTTAAAATCTTTTGCTGGCAAGAGTAAGATTTTAAAAAGGGTCTAAACTGGTCCTTGAATATCCCTGATCGTCCGCTCTATAAGGACGATGATGTCTTTAATTTTGGCTCTCGTTTAGAGTCTAAAACACACAGGCTTTAGTCTTGTCATTCAGTTGGGAGGCTTTATGTTTCTTCTTTGCCCTTCACATTATGTCTTTGTCACAATCTGAAATTGAGAGTTTAAAGAGTCTCCAGATGAGAACACATCTGTATGCCTATACACGATCAGTGAATTGTTCTCTTTCCCATGCTCTTGTGTTGCATTGTTTCCATGCGACCCTCACGCTCCCTTCACTGAGACGTGAACTCCAACTCTCACTGCAATTAAAGCAATGGTCCGGTAACTGTGATAAGAACAATTTTAGATTGCTCAATATTCTCTTCGTGGTACGAAAAATGCATCTGCTATGCTGTAATTGCCCTTTGGGGATGATGCTGAACTCCAGTCGACTGAAAACACACACGTCTCCGCGCAGACACTCTCATGCACAGAAACACATATACGCTATTCATATAGAAGAATACACACGTGCACACTGATGCGCTCACGCACAAACAAATTCCTGTTCTAATTATAAAGATTAATATACATGCAAATGCTACCCAAGCGCTCTAACATGTATAATCACGAGTGTACAAGTGAAAATAAAGAACACGCACAGTCACAGATTATCAGAGATGTTCAACACGTGCACAGACGTACACACTACAAACAATTTCCGTCTCATCTAGTCATCATGTAACTTCGTAGCTTCTTATTAGTGAGTCCGCCTGTGCAGGGACATAATTTCAACCTTGTTTCAAGAATTTTGTAGTGTCATTTTAAAAGAAAATCTGAAATCCACAACCGGCCTTATTTTTTCATGTTTTTCCGATGCCAGCACCGACTCTGACTTGTGGCTTTTGAGGCTATAAATCACTTGAGGAGAGGATGTTTTTTTGCAGTGCATGCACAGACCAACACGGCATATCCACATATGATTGCCCACGAACAAGCTGTCCATGCACTGTCACACCCACACAATCTGTATATGTACTGTATGTACAGGATAAGGCAAAGAAGAATAATTGTTCATGATGCAAGAGATATGAAAGGGGACACAATAAAACGAAGCAGCCGGAGCAGAGAAGGGAACTGACTTAAAATTCTTCCTCCTTTAATCTGTGTCCGCTTGGTCAACACAGCTTAGCCTTCCATTCATTTATTTATCCCACATTTTTTCTCCTTTGTCCTTCCGTCTGACATGTCGTGTCCTCCATCTCCCTCATTTTCCCCCCACCTCACTTTCTTTGTCACTTTTTCTCCCCTCATCACTTTCCTTACCTCTTTTTTTCATCTTCATCCCTCCTTCATCCCCCTCTCCCCTTGTGGTTTCCTGTCTTCGTCAATACTGCTTCACCTTCCTAATACTCTTCGTCTCGAAAACCAACACGCTGTTTCTCTCTCTCCATCCATGTCATAACTTTGTATGTTTGCCAAAAGTCACTCTCATCCGGCAAGCACTTAGATGAATCAATAGTGAAGAGTGTGTGTGTGTTTGTATGTGTGTGATGGTAGAAAGTAGATTTCCCTAGACACAAAGATATACTGTGATTGTGTGTGTGTAAGTTTCTTTGCATGCTCCTCTTTTTTTTCCTGAATTTGTACATTTTTAATGTTTTTTTTGTGTGTTGGATAGAAGTGTGCATACATTTTGTGTGTTTCTGTGTGTACCATTAAGGACAAGGAAGCCACTGAAAAGCAGAGATTGACACTAAAAAAGAGGTTATTCAATTCGATCTGACATTGAATGTCATGAAAGCTAAACAGTGCCTTCGATTCGCTCTTTTTCATCTTTTTTTCCTCTCAGTATCTCCTGCCTCCTTATTTCAGTTTCACCCTTCCGTCCTGCCCGACCAACAGCCACCACTTTTCCCTCTCTCAGCAATCCACAGTTCTACCATCAGCCACCCACCCGCTCATTCATCCATTCATCCATCCATCCGTCTCTCTATTCGTGCATTAAGCCAGCTATCTAACCATCCATCCCTCAAGCTATCCATTTGTAACTATGGGTGCACATGATAAATGTTTAGACCTTGTTTGGGGAAAACATCCCATCTAAAGGACACTGCCAGAGACAGACCATTTGTCAAACCCCATCTTTCGAACACACACACACACACAAGCGCACACTGAGGATGGATTCAGTCGCATCACACGAGTCGCCATTCTTTAGCTGTCAAGATACATTAAAGTCCAACTTCTTTACATTTACACAGACATATGTAGTGCAGATCTGCTCAGGCTTTAGTTTGGACTTACAGTCTCAGCTTTTTGTTAATATTTGAAAGAATCTAATTATGTTAGGTGTTTTATAAACATGTATTTTGTTCCAATTCTGTTAGCCATCAGTGAAGTACATATATATATATATATATATATATATATATAGATATATAGATATATAGATATATATATATAGATATATATATATATCTATATATATATAGATATAGTAATAAATAAATAAACTCACATAAGAAAGGATGAGAGGACTGGGAAATGTTAGAAAATTGGAAAACTAGAAATGCGCTGAGTAGAGTGCATACCTCCACCAAGGTTCAGCAGTCCCCTTGAACTCAAACAAGTGTAATCCAATATCAAATAAAACATATTCAACAAGTCTGCTCGATCCGGCTTTTTATTTGGATCCAAATTGTACTCACTCATAGAAACCAGACACCTAAATATGCCAGATTTTGTATTCAAAATCCTCCCAAAATGTTGGAAAAACGCCCATAATGTTGACGGAAGTGAGATCTGACCCTTTAAGTGGAGCCGTATTAAAGTTAATGGGGTCTATTCTGGACTGAGACCCATCCTCCATCCAAGTTTCATGGAAAACTATTTTTGTGTAATCCTTCAACCAACAAACAAAGAAATTGACAGAGGCAAAAACACCTTCCATGCCAAAGACAGACAGCAAGACAAATAGTAAGGGAATTGCTCTTTCTATGAGTCACTATTATATAAGAAGGTGTCACATATCTAATACTAGTATCACCCAATACAGAAAGAGTTCTCTAAGTGTGTGTGTGTGTATGTTTCCCAGATTGCAGTTGAGATATTTCATTGTTTTATCTTGTGGTGCTTTCGAGGTCTTACACTGTAAGGGTGAATGAAGATGAATGGGGCCACTGCCCTCTCCTCTGCCTCTATTGATTTCTATATTACCATGTCAGACCGAGGGCCGTCATACACTCATATCTGCTCTGAGATGTCAGGGGACTAACATGTACCTTAGGGATTTCATCTTGGGGATTCATGGCCAATAAAGTTGTAATATGAACCTTACAATTTCACCAAATCACCAAAGCTTGTTAAGATGTTCATGATCGCAGCACAGAAGAGGTTTTAAAGCTGTCCCTGCAAGACTTACAATGTAGCATGTGTTTATTGTGTTCATTGATATCATTTAAGGCTGTATTCTAACAAAAAACAGCAGCTTCCTCAATGGGGTAAAAAAAATAATAAGTTATTCTAAAAAAAAGTCTGTTCAGCAAAAGATATCTATATAGGTGGTCTTTAACAAGCATCCAAATGATCTAGTTTTAAGGTGTTCTTGACATTTTTATTTTTTTTTTCAAAGTTTTTGAATAGCTAAAGGCAAAAACTTCTGATGAGCATTGCCAGCTGCTATTGGGCAGCGCTACTCTCTACAGAGACCTGCAGTTCAGCTGGCGTACAGCAGTTTCACCACTGATGTTCCGTTTCAGCTTTATCATGCATCGTTCTGTGGGCAGCTACAGAGGGACATTTTAAAAATATCCATCTGGTGATTTGAGTGAGATACTGGTAACTTGATTCAAGGCTTTCTGACAATTGATTCAAATAAGGAGGCTCTTTTAGAAAGCGTTGAGCAGAAATATCTATGGTGAGCCTATTTAGCAGTAGTATGGCTGTTATTCAGTGCTCATTGTGCTTTAGGCAGCTGTTTTCATTGTATTTCATCTTTAGTGTAATTTAAGTTTTTGTTTTTTTTATCAACTTTCAGAGGTTTGTCATGTGTCTTATGGTTTTGACTATCTTGTAGAACAGAACACAGTTAAACAGCCTATCAGAAGACTTCATAAGTACCACTTCAATAAATAAGTTGGAAAAAGAGAGAAGAATCTCTTTTCAGTTTCGTTAAATACTGACCCTTGGGAATCGGAAAACCCAATGTGTCTGTGTTTGATTAGTTGGGAATGATTCTCAAAAATAAACTTCAGACCTTTAAACAAGTAGTTAAATAAATAATAGGTCTAAATAACTCCTAGAGTGAGTCTAAGCAACTGATTTAAAGGAATTTTAGACATCAAATTTTAGACAAAAGTCTCCTAATTTTAAAGTTAGCCAAGTCAAATGACAGTGCTAAATAATCCAAAAATAAAGAATTGACCAGGTAACGGTTAACTCAGAGTCATGGTTGAGGGTACTTGAAGTCGTCAAGTAGTTGAGGGTTTAACTCCCGGTTCATTCTAATGGTATCTTTGGAAGTGTCCCTGAGCACAGTAGTGTACCTCAAATCTGCCCCCAGTGTGCAAGTCAGTGGTATATGAATGTGAGTGAGTGGGTTAATGAGAGATTTTGTACAGTGCTTTGAAATGTTCTCAGGATAAGGAAGCTGTATAAATGCAGAATTCACGGACAAAGAAAAGAAATTCATCCATCCATACACGCATTCTCTATACCCACTCATCCTGTGCAGGGTCACGGTGGGTTGAGGCCTATCCCAACTCATACTTGGCGAGAAGCAGTGTGCAGGCTGGGCCGGTCGCCAAGAAAACTCTTTTTTTCCTTCTCTTTTTTCATATTTTTGAATTGTTTTATCATGAACTGTGAGGAGTGTCTGAATAAAAGGTATATATGCAAGGTATATATGCATTCACCTTAGAGCAAGAGCACACATAAAAGCTTCATTTCATTTCATATGATATGTGATTAATTCTGATTCAAATCTCATCTTTCTTGACACTTGCATGTTTGACATTTTTGTCATGCCGGCATGACAGCATAAGCTGAAGCTAATGTATAGACACCTCCAGGCACAGCTGTGTTGTTGAAACCATCTCATGCTTTTTAAGGGAGCAAGGTGTAGTTAGGGATTTTCAATTGGTTGGTGGGGGTTTAGCTTCCTTTTACAGTAATTGCTGCTATGGCGATGGGGGCTTCACAGGAGGAAATACTGTCTGAGAAATTACCCCTCGATTTGGTTTCTGTGTGTGTGTGTGTGTGTGTGTGTGTGTGTGTGTGTGTGTGTGTGTGTGTGTGTGTGTGTGTGTGTGTTCTCAAATGGGAGGAGTGCACGGCGGAAAAATGGGAGCTGTCAGTCAACCTAATGAGACCAACCTTCTCAGTGCACACACACACACACATACACACACAGAGCGCCATCGGGCCAGTGGAAGTGCCATATAATTGGGTTTCCTTTCCAGGACAACAGACATGCTCACTGGATTAGATCTGACCACCGACGCCAATTCTCTCCATGTCTCCCTCTCTCTGCTTTTCCTTCTCTTTTTTCTTTCTCTGTCTCCTTTTTGCATCTCTGTTTTTCTCTTTCCTCAGCCTCTTCATTTTTCCCTGTCCCTCTGTCTGTCAGTCTACACTATCTTTATGATATTCCTCTTGTCTCCCTACTCTTCTGCTTATCTCGTCATCATCGCCACCTCTGACTTACATGTACGGTGCTTTATCCAATAGGTTTTGTGTCTACAGATAATATAAACAATAACACATAAAATTGCAAGAATAACTCCCCCGAGGCAGGTCTTAATTACATATTTAATATCATGCTATTATGCCTACTGGATGCCCAGAGTGACCTGTTGTTTATGTCCAAGGGCTCAGTTGGAGTTTCTTTCTTTTCATTGCCACAATGTATATTTGATAAGATCTGATGAAACTTTATTGATCCAAGAGGGAAAGTTATTTGAGGTTTTTGCAACAGTAAACACAAGTACAGGATAGAACAGTGATTAAAGAGGGCACAAGGAAGACCGTTATAGTTGGTATGAGGCAGGAGAGAAGAGGAAAGGAGAGGAGGGAAAGAAAAGAAAAAAAGGATGTGTGAAAAGTAAAGGGTCACTTCTTTTTCACACAGTTCCTTATGCAATCCCTGAGGAATGTTCACATCTCCTCTCTCTGCCCCTCGTATTGTCTGGATTTGTGTAGAGGCTCTCGGTGGAGTGTGTGCATCTGTGTGTGTGTGTGTGTTTATTGTAGCACTAAGCTCTGTGTGTGAGTGAATTCTCTTCACTCAAGCTTCTCTTCCTCATCCTCCTCACTCTCAGTACTAAACCAGAATATTTGTAACTGACATATTGTCCATCGTGTATATTTTGCATTTGAGTTTCCTTGTTGAAATAAAGTATGAATAACTTGTAGAAATACATTTTATATTGTGTGCAGTATACTGATATTTACTTAGCATATAAAGTTCACTGACACATAGACTTTTACACTCTCTTCTTCACTCTCCGCCTACAGATATAACTCATATAGCTTCCAAATGTCAAAAGCCATCCTTTGGCATTGCTAAGCTAAACGTAGTCACACTAATGGAGCCCCAAAGTGTTGGAGTGCAAAGAAAGGAAAATAAACAATTACAAAGTGAATTAAAGTTGCAAGCAGTGATGAACGGACCTTCGCAGGCCGCACGAATCAGGCGCACTCACTTGTTACTTGCATATACTGTTGTAGTGTATGATGTGGAGAAAACAAGCAGTAAATGTCAAGTCAATCAGATTATGTTTGTCTGACTTCCTGTGTCCAGTGGGTGGCGCTATGGATATGACACAGCATTGATGCACAGATATATTAAGGGCGACACCCTCTACATTCCTGAGAAATTTGCCGGAGATAGGAAATTGTATGTTGAAGTTAAAAGGAGTTGATGCTTTATGGCAGAGGGTTGAAATCGATCGCACCACTACGGCAAGCAGGTATGACGTCGGCGAAAGCTTTAAACAACTTTTCATCTTCAAGGTCTGGGGATGACACTGACTGAATGTGAAGTTTGTTGTGTTAAATCTGTAGGAGGAGGTCATTGAAGTATGAGGATTGGAAATATTTCAAATTGGCGGCCAAAATCAAAATGGCTGACTTAGTATTGATGCAGAGACGTATTCGGGGCAACCCTCTACATTCCAGAGAAATTTGGTATAGATGGGAAATTGTATGTTGAAGTTAAAAGGACTTGATGCTTTATAGCGAAGGATTGAAATCGATCGCACCACCACGGCAAGCAGGTATGATGTAGGCGAAAGCTTGTAACACCTTTTCATCATCATGGTCTGAGGATAATACTGAGTGACTGTGAATTCTGTGGTGTTGAATCTGTAGGAGGAGGTCGTTAGAGTATGAGGTAAGGAAATATTTCATAGTGGCGGCCAAAATCAAAATGGCCGACTTAGTATGATGATGCAGAGACGTATTCGGGGCGACACCCTCTACATGTTTGAGCAATTTGGTGTACATGGGAAATTATATGTTGAAGTTATAAGGCCTTGATGCTTCATGGCGAAGCATTAAAATGGATTTTATTTATTTATTTATTTATGTTGTTTATTTCGGGCATGTCAAGTCATCATCATCACATTTCA
>CAEMYA010000179.1:1772231-1812708 GCA_903131615.1 Diplodus sargus | reverse complement strand
AGCATAGAAATGTCTCTATGAAGCTTGCCTGGCGTAATCCAAGTCTCCAAAAGCCCTGAGATCCCGACTAGATTTGAAAAGATGTTATTTAAACCATTTGATAAGCTGAATTCTTCCCTGTAGTCTCGCTGCTCAGCTAAACTAAGCTAAGCTCATCCAGCATTCCATCATCATGGGGTTAGGCAGATAAAAACTATATGTCCATTTTGAGGTGAATTTTCCTTTAATTTGCTCATGAACAACAGCTGCTACTGTACAGTAGACACATAATTACTTTGAAACAGGTGCCAACTGGCAAAATTTAGTAGCAGAGATTGATATGTCTTGAGGCAGGCATGTGATTGGCTGCCAGGTGAATGAGCAGTGACAAAATTGCTGTCATTATAATAAACTAGCATCTCCTTCTTTTTGTATTTAGCTTAACGAGGCTGCTAATGCCATCTACCCAGCCGACTAACTAGGAAGGTGTTGTTTTGTTACTCAGCATCAGAGTGAAGAGCCAGTGGTAGCAGTTTTAGCTAGCTTGTGTTGGTAAGTGTAACCTCAAAAAAACTATTAGAATAGCCTAGTTAAAGGGAGAGGAGGAGATGCTGTCTGTGTGCAAACAGTGTGAACAGTTGGTTGATCAGAATCACTTTGGCAATGTTGTTGCTTTGGCTAAGGGAGCTAGCTGGCTACATATGATAGCAGTTGTTGAAGCTCGGGCCAAGACAAATATTTATTCAGCAGCTGCAGTTTAAGGCTCCTCTTGAGTCTTAGAATTGCTGCCTCTGTGCTCAATTTTATTTTTTTTTTACTGTAAAGTTTCCACACTTTTGTTTCAGGAGGAAGCAACAATGAAATTGCATTTCCACGCACAATGAAAAAGGTTTAGAAAATCTAGGTGTGCCGCTTCTCATGTGGATCAATGCGATAGTACCAGGCCGGCATCTTCTGTTCTCTGGTTCATTGTCAAGCATTCACGCTCACATATGCTGTTTACAGTGAACAGACATATGGTGTTTATGCATGAAACTGGGATTTCTCCAGGGTGAAGATGTTTAGCGTTCATTACTTTTAAATTAGAAATGTTTTGGTCAATTCATTTGGGTAGATTATTATTATCTTTACAATATATCTTGGGCCTAGTGACTACACTGTACATTAAGCAAGTTAAATATTTGGGTATTAGGAGTGGCAGTGTGTGTGTGCGTGTGTGTGTGTGTGTGCCTACTTCACTTTGTGTGTGTCTGTGTTTGCGTCAATGTGTGTGCAGATGAGTCACACACATTCAAATGCATGCGCACAACTACACAAGTCTGTTTTTTCTTAATGGCTCTGAACAGCTTAATGTACAATACATCAGCACTACAGATCCGTCTGAAACATAAACACACATGTGCGCACGCACGCACGCATACACACACACACACACACACACACACACACACACACACACACACTCACACACACACTCAGCAACAAGTAAATATACTTCACCACCACAGCCACAACACACAGGCTTGGTCTTGCAGTGTAAATGATCTGACTGTGTTTTTTGGCAGCCTCTCCAAAATGCATCTCACCCTTCCATCTATCCATCTCCTCCTCTTCTCTCCCTCCTCCTCCTCCAGTACGTGATATTAAGTGCTGCTCTCACTGCTCCCTGTTTAGCCACTTGGCAACACAGCATCACATCCATCTCTTTGGAAATGTTTATCTGCAAGCTGTTTACTCCATATACTCGTCCACATACATCCACATACATGTGCCCACACACAAGCACCAGCTCCAGTCAAGCCTTGCAAAGACAAACAGCAATGCATGTACGAACATGAGCATAAACATGTGCATACAAAGAATCACAAAGGAGCATTTAGAACTGCTTATTTTCCGAAAATGGTGTGTTTTCTCTTTCCGTCATTTTACATTCAAGCGCACACAAAAAAATAAAGGCAAATGCTCGGATCTATTTGAACACATAGAATCAAACAGACGCACGCGTATGGTTAATTCTCCACAAGCTTTCACACAATAGACATTTGTATGCAAACACACACATAATGGCACACATGTCCACATTGCAGTAAGTGAGGAATGCTGATAGAAGCAATGGTTGGATACGCTGGTTGGACTACATGTAAACAGTGGAATGTTTAGCCTCAAAAGGCTGCACACATGCCTGGTAAAACACACACTATATAATACTGAAGTATATCCACACGGCACTCAACAGGAACATGTAACATGCACACATGCTCAGATGACATTGTTATTGCATTCCGCTAATGAAATTAAGCCTGTAAACGCAGCGCTCGGTTAGGCAGATAAAGCCCGAACTTCCTTCCAAACAGAGGGGGAGAGGGGCCAAGAGACAAAGAACTAGTGCAGACAGAGAGAGGCTGCGAAGATCGAGACTGAGTTGAAAACCAAAGGGTCGGCTTTATGGAGAGGGTGAACGATGAGAGAGAGATTACAATAGGATAGAGAAAGCAGCATGGGCGCTGGGGATGTATTATGAGTGGGTTATTAGTCAGATCGACTACAGATTTGCCCAGCCTGAAGACACTTCCTAGAAGGGAAAAGTCTAATGTTGCTTACAACTGGTGGTTGGCAAATTTATATGGTGGTTTGAGGGATTTTGGATCCAATCGCAGATTTTTATTAGTAGCCCTTGATATATCAAGACTATCTGAAGGACAATTCTGTTTTATTGGAGCTTAGGTCTCATTTCCGTCCTTTTGGCCCTCATTTCTGTAAGTAAAACGTTATTTTTTAAAGAAATCAAATGCAAATACAAAAAAAAATTCCCTTGTTTCAACCATTCCTCATTTTAACTTTGACCTATACTCACAGGAATAACTGTAAGTAGTATGCCTGTGCAATAAGGGATCAAGGAGGACATTATATAATAATACATTTTATTAATACAGCGCTTTTACAGATCTCAAAGACGCTTTACATAAAACAAAAATACAGAAGAAAAATACAAATACAGAGGAAAAAATACATAGAGAAATAAATGAAAAGTACATAGAAGGACAGGCAACAATGTGCAGATAGCTATGTGTGTTAGTGATAACAAAAACTGATGGGACTACAGAGAAAAACAGCGATTGTTGCAGGTTAAAAGCAGATTTGAAAAGGTGGGTCTTGAGTAATGATTTGAAGGTGGATGGGTTAGAACAGTCACGGATGTGTTTGGGGAGAGCGTTCCGGAAGGAGGGGGCGGCTATGGAGAAGGCTCTGTCGCCCCAGGTGCGGTGCTTGGTCCTGAATGGGTGTGAGAGGAGGTTTGCGTCGGATGATCGGAGGTTTCGGGAGGGAGTGTGGTGGTGGAGCAAGTCTGTGAGGTAGGAAGGGGCCTGGTTATGGAGGGCTTTGTGGGTGAGGAGGAGGAGCTCGAAGTTGATTTGGTGTGGGACAGGGAGCCAGTGTAAGTTTTGCAGAACAGGGGTGATGTGTTCGTGGGAGCGGGTGTGGGTAAGGAGGCGGGCAGCCGAGTTTTGAATGTACTGAAGTTTGTTGAGAAGACGATGAGCCATAGAGGATGCTATTGCAGTAGTCGAGTCATCAGGTGATGAATGCATGAATGAGAGTTTCGGCGGCAGAGAAGGAAAGTAATGGACGAAGGCGAGCGATGTTCCTGAGGTGAAAAAAAGCAGTTTGGGTGAGGCGGCTTATGTGATTTTCAAATGAGAGGTTATTGTCGAAGATGATACCAAGGTTGCGGATGAACGGGGAGGGTAACAGGGTGGTGTTATCAATGCTGAGGGAGAAGTTCTGGGTCGATGTGGCGAGGGATTTAGGGCTGATGAGTATGATTTCAGATTTGTCACAGTTCAGTTGAAGGAAGTTAGTTTGCAGCCATGATTTTAGTTCTGTCAGACAGTTTGTGAGGGTGGAGTGGGTGACAGGGGTGATGGATTTTGTAGAAATGTAGATTTGGATGTCGTCAGCGTAGCAGTGGAAACGGAGACCATGACGGCGGATGATGGAACCAATGGGGAGTAGGTAGAGGATGAAGAGGAGAGGACCAAGCACCGAGCCCTGGGGGACGCCTTGAGGGAGGGGGACAGTGGAGGAGGTGCAGTTGTTGATGTGGATGAACTGATGTCTGTCGGTGAGGTTTGATTTGAGCCAGGAAAGGGCAGAACCAGTGATGTTGAGTGATGTTTGTAGGCGGGACAGGAGAATGGAGTGGTTGATGGTGTCGAAGGCTGCAGTGAGGTCAAGGAGGATCAGTATGTTGAGGTGCCCAGAGTCTGCAGAGAGGAGGAGATCGTTTGTGATTTCAGAAGAGTGGTTTCGGTGCTGTGTTGTGGGCGGAATCCAGATTGGAATGGTTCGTACAGTTCATGAGAGTGGAGGTGGGTTTTGATTTGTGCGGCGACAACGCGTTCCAGAATTTTTGACAGAAAAGGGAGGTTTGAGATGGGACGAAAGTTTGAGATGGTGTCAGGATCCAGGGCGGGTTTTTTGAGGATGGGGGTGACAGCAGCCAGTTTCAGGGTTTGGGGGACAGGTTTCAGTGAGGCAGAGAAAGTCCAGTTTATTGTCAGTGATGAGTTCATGTAGGATGGCACTTTTGTTAGTTAGTGAGCGGGTGTTGAATTGGGCAAGTTTCAGGTGTTTAGGGGTTGGAGTAGAGTGGGAATGAGTGGCAGGAGTGCAGAAAATGGGGCACAGGTTTTTTATATTTACAGCTTTGGATGTACAGTGTGGGCGAGGTGGTCTGTGTGATGTGATGGACTGTATGGGGAAAGACTCAGGTCGGAGGGTTAATGACTGATTGGGTCGGACGGGGGCGCTGGTGAGTGGAGGTGTGCTCTGTGCTGCTGTTTGCACGGGATGAAGAAGAGTGGCTGTGGACGGGGTGTGTGGTGTAAATAGTCAGTCACGTGGAGCATATGTGCTCTCAGTTACAGTTTTGCTTACACATGAAGCAGTTGAAGTAATCTGACTAAACTATAAGTAAATGGCACTTTTTGATTAAGTCATCTTGGCTAACAACACTCTCTCTTTGCGTGTCCACAGTATAACAATGCAGGTTGCATTTGTGAGCATAATGAATGTAAAGACTCACAATGAATACAATTTAATTGTACAGTTTAACATAAATGTCATTGTTTACAATGTTCGTCTAGAACAGCAAGTCAGAATTCATGCATGACTGGGTTATAAGCAGTTACTGGTATTTAATACAAGAAAAAAAAAGCATTATTGTAAAAACGTTCAGAGAAGATTATTCAAGATGATCACAGTCATTCCCCAATTTATACCTAGATTTTGACAAGATTTTTAAAGAAACGTTATTCATAGTTCATCTTACACAAAAAAGAAACTACTTGTTAACTAAGTGCAGTGAATGAGTTTAGATAACCTTCAGCTAACCTGCGTATGTGAGTGCGCGTGTGTGCGCGTGTGTGTGTGTCTGTGTAGGCTGCAGAAGGTAACAGGCATGTCACTAAATCATTTAATTCAACTTCAGGAGTAGAAAAGGCAGCACTGTCCTTCTCCCTATTCCCTCTACTCTGTCAAACACAGGCCAAAGGCAGACAAACACACACTCACCCACATGCACACACACACACACAACACTAACTGTAAATTACAGAGAGGCAGCAAATCATTCTCTCATGCACTCCCCGGTGACTCAAACATTTAGTTCATTCTCTGTTGCGCTCTGCAAATGAAAGTGTGCACAAAAGGCTTTCAAATGTTGGCATGCATTAGATTGTGTTATGAAATTACGTGGCATTGATGCCAAAGCTTTCTGGTATAATCATCAATTATGCCTGGTATTTTGCATGAGTGTCGGTATGTGTGGAGTGTAAAGGCTGCAGGGACATCAAGGTTCAATCAATTCAACAGTGAAATGCAAAACACTGCGAGGATAAAGCAACAGACTTAACCTATGCACAGAATGATGATGAAAAGTGTGTTGTAAATACATGAGTGCTGAATAAAAACTGCTCTCTGTATTGCGGAGCTGAATCTACCCGCCATAAAACATTAAAAACTCAAGCTTTGATTTCTGCACTGAACCTGTAATTTGTGGTTAGAGCTCTGTGGGTAGAAGAGTAGAACTTTCAGACTTAAAGTTAACTGCCTTTATTTAGCTGAGAAATGTCATAATTCATCTTGTGAGAAAGTTTCAAGGCCACAGAACACATTCAGAAATCTGTGTATAGCTTAAAAGTTTCTTTTGTAACACTTCATAATATATAAACTTACATTTGTTTAAGATGGTTATTATAATGTGTAACCGGTTCTTTTGTTAACTACTTTACCAATCTGCTCTCTTGTGTTGGCTGTTCAGGTGGAGCTATCTGACAGCACCTCCCACACCATCACCGATGCCTATGCTGGAAAGGAGTACATCATCCAGGTAACATCCTCTGCCCTGCCATGTCTATCTAACGGATCATATAAGCCTCAAATACATCCACATCTATCAATGCATATTGATACTACACTGCTTTATTAAAGTTATTAGATGGATATCTGTCTTTACCACCAATGATCAAAACCTCTAATATATTCTAAAAGAAGGAACTGAGAATGTTCTTATATACTGTACCAACTAATTTCTGCTGTCCTTTTGTTCAACAGGTGGCTGCCAAGGACACAGAGATTGGAACATGGAGCGACTGGAGTGTTGCCGTCCATGCTACACCCTGGATTGAAGATCCTCTGCCGATCACTTCCACAACTGAAGTGGACTTTGCTACCGGTGAGTTATAGCCCGTCCCGTTTAGTCTGACATGTACATTTTTTTCAGATTTGGTCATTTAATTTCAAAACCTCTGTCCAATCCAAACAGTGAATACTGAAAGATGTTTTCCGTGTACTGCGGATATTGGGATTGAAGTTTTCCAATGCGTACAGTACAACCACTTTACTACATAAACAGCCCGACACACTAAATGGATAAAGCAGATTTCAGTGTATGAATGAAAATATTCTCTGTAAATATCTCTCAGTAGTTGTTGGTATAATTCAGTCAGGACCAAATTAATGAACAGACTGAGGAACCACCTCAGAGTCACACTTCTTAATGTGGCTGAAAGGTTTAAGTTAGTAGGGTCAAATAAAGATAAGAAAGAGGCTAAATGCAAATATGTATCTGTCATTTGTTTAATGTATTGAGATGGTTTGTCATGAATAGTTAATGATGCAAGTAGACCAGTTCAGAGAGAGAAAAATACAGGTAAGAGTGATGAAGTGCTAACACTGAAATAATACAATAGGTTTTTCTATAATGCTGTTCACTGTTTGATATAATCAGTCTTCTAGTCACCATCGGCTACAGAATCATTGGGATGATAATATATTATTCCTGAAATGTTTTTAACGTAGCCCACGGCTGTCACACAGTAAATTTCCTGAATCAGTTAGGTATGACATTAAGTCCAGTTAATAACTTTCTTTATCATTAAATTGAGTACACTGTAAGCGCTTGATAGCCTTGAACTTTTATCGCAGCTTAAGCTGTAAGATCCAGCAGCCTCCAGACAAATCCACACACATCAACCTGAGCCCGAACACCGCCTGGGGGGAAACTGCCTTCCCTTTAAAAAATGCTCACGTCTCTCCCACAGCCTCAAACTGGCACACTTACAGTACAGCAACTTGACACTTTCTAGTTTTCTTTATGCATGAGAAATGATGATTTAACCTGAAAGTATTTGTAGATTGTTACATTTACACACACACACCCACGCACGCGCAGAGTCGCATAAATACAAGGACAGAAACTATCCCTGGGAATTATCTAGTCGACAACCCTTCAGCATGTGGCAGAGATCAAGGATGGCTCGCTTGTCAAATCGAAATCTCTCAACGCACTGCTGATCCCTCAACAATAAGACATCCATTCCAGCTCTAAACACTCTTGTGTGCATGGCTCTCCAACTGGGTTGGAACAGCAAAGCACAAATGGCAGGACACATTTTGAATGGATAAATACGTAATGTGACTGGACAGGTTGTAACATTTTTGGCCAAGTGACACTTTCTAATGCAATCCTTTGGTGGTCTTGCAAATACAACGGGCATGTACCAACAGCATCACTAGCTGCACATCAGGCTGGTGAATACTCTATATGTACTCTATTGTAATATTCAAACACTTGACTGCAAAATACTATATCAAGTTATTTTGTGTGTGGTCACAGGCTACAAGCTAGTGGGTCAAAGCTTGAGGTTTGCTCTTTGTTCTTCAGAACCTGTTGCCACGCCCTGCAGTGATGTCACAGTATACTGACCAAAACCTTAAGTACCTTTATCCACCAGATACTCGCAAAACTTAGACTGCTCTTAAATTTTGCATGTATGGAAATAAAATGGGATTATTAAAACAAAATCTTAAAACAGTATCAACGGACTTGATACCTCTCTTGTATTATAAATATATCTTGAAAAGGAAAAAGCAGGTACATTTTGATATAGTCCAAAGATAAATTTGTGGTTAAATATCAACGTGCATGTTTTTAGTATTTAGATGTCATTGTCAAACATTCAAAGGTGTCAAACACCCATCAAAAGATAGCAATTCTACTAGAAGAGATGCTCACAGCCCAAATCTAACCACTAACATTAACTATAACACTACATAACACAAGAGAGACTCACAAGAGAGTCCACAGTGTTTTTTGCTTTCAGACTCAAAGTGAATCTGTTCCACTAAATGTTTACATTTTGTTGCTTCAGTTGCTCATCAGTATTGCATTATGAAATATCCCAATGTGAAACTGACTCCAGCAGATTGAGCCACAGTGTGCTTGTAGCCCAGAGCAGTAAGTTTTGGTGCCCAGGCATCCAAAAGGACTCGACTCATTTAAATTAATTGAACAATGTAATTGTCCTAACAGAATTTTTTTTTTTTTAAATCATACCGCCCAACAGTCTGTCTATATCCTTATATAAATATATCTTCTTTCAAAAATATCTCTTCTGTCCAACTGGGAAGTACAATTATTTGCTTTCTTGACACATGTTTAATCTGATTAATCTAATGTGGTTTTGAAGTACATTATGTGCCAGTCTATTTCTTGGATGGGAGAAGTTAGTTCTTGCGTGCCCAGCAGCCTAGCAGTGATGGCAAGACTCCAGGAAGTAATTTGCACCTGGCAAATAAATAGTTCTGCTGATAACGCCTGCACACTTCTGGTTTTTACACTTCAGATTGTGAAGGCATCAGAAGGAACAAGATTTAACATGTTAATTAGTGAGCTTTAGAGGTGATGGGAGGCAGCTTGTGTTACTTTTGGACAGAGCCAGCCTCGCTGTTTCCAGTCCTTATGCTAAGCTAAGCTAACACGCTGCTGGCTGAAGCTTTTTATTGAACATACTCATATGAGAGTGGTATCTATCTTCTCATCCAACTCTTGACAAGAAAGCAAACATGTTTATATAGCAAAATGTCCAATTATTCTCTAGATATTCCACATGAGAAAGTGCCGTGCTCATACCAATACAGGCTTTCTAAATTAGACTTTTGCCACAAACAGGCTGGCCTCTGGTTGGTAGAGGTATCTAGCTTGTACTCTGCCTGATCAGGTAAAAAAAAAACAACTACTTTCACCTCGTCTATATCATTTTGTGACAATGTGTATTTATTGTATTTTTCTAATATCAGATGTTTATCAGTGTGAAATGTGATTTTAGATACAAGCAGTTTTTAATAAGCAATTCATTTTATGTCAAGTAGGTTAATTTAAGACAAGGATGGGTTGAACTATCCCAAAACTGTGATCTACTGACAATATGAACCCAATCTGAAATCTCTCTAAAACTGTTTTTTCCCGTTTACCTGCCTTTCTCTCGATCTCTGCCCACCCAGTTGCATTTCTCAGCAGTTTTACAGTACAACAGTGACTCCTGTTGGTCATGAGTAGCATTGGCCACTGATCACCACTTAGTCATCACTGAATGAGCTCTCATAGAAAACACATGCTAAACAGGGTACACAGGACATGCATCCTGCCCTAACACGCCATCACACAAAAACTCATAAAAACAGTGACACGTAAACACACAAACACACACACACGTTGTACCCCCCCTCTGACAGCATGCAGCGTATAAACACAAACACGCAGACACACACAAAAACTGAGGCAGTACACAGTGTATTATTCGTGTTCTCAGAGAAAGAACAGGAGGTTATTGGGATTCTCCTCATGCCTCTTCTCGATCCAGCTGCGGCTTCTCTGCTTCCCTTCCCTCTCCCATGTCCTGCTCTGTTTCCCTCACCTTCTCTCTTTTGCCTCAAGATCTCTCATTCTCCCTTTCAGCCTTTTTTTTTTCTTATTTCCACTCACTTCTCTCTCTATTGATCACTCATCTTTTGTCTTACATTTTATCTGCCCCTTAGCCACCTTCTTAAAGAAGCTAAAACGTCATAGACCCTGTCCTAAATTCAAAATAACAGCCAAAAATGGCAGCACTGCTATTGTTTGGTCTGTATGGCAATGACAGTGAAGGTGAGGAACAGCATTAATACCGGAATATCATGAAGGGTTAGGGTAAGCGCTAGACTACTTAGACAACCATAGATTTAACTGTTGGAGAAGCTTACATTGATGTTACCCTGTTGGAGAAGCTAACTTTGATGTACGCCTGTTGGAGAAGCTTACACCAACATTGGCCTGTTATAGAAGCTAACATTTATTTAAGCCTGTCTGAGAACAGTGACGTTAGCCCGTTAGCTTTAAATGTCCCCGACTGTGTATTTGTGGTTCTATGTCCTCGCTTCCACACACGTAATTAACATCTCCAACTCACAGAAACCATAACTGAACACCCATCATTCTCGTCAATTATGGCAAGCTAGTTAGCCAAAGTCAGGTGAAGTGAGACAGCCGTTGTCATGGATAAAGGCAATCTCTTGTATATTCTCAATGTAGATATAGACATGAGAGGTGACTGTTGATTAGGGAATCAACTTAAAGTTCCTAGTTAGGACTTTGTAAGATAAGATACAAGGTCTGAGATAGTGTAGGACCTAGCCATGAGTTATGGAATTGCTTTAGGAAAATAAAGGCTTGAACTTAAGATAGGACAAGCAGTTTGGAACATTTTACTGAAATGAGGCCTCTGGTCTTTAGAATTAAGGCAATTGAGAGCTGACAATTAAAGGGTACTTCCATCAGCTTGATTATAGGTATTACTTCCATGACAACAGTCACATGCTTTTACTTGGAATTTCAAGAGGAGAAGAGCAGATGTGTCAAGGGTGCACGTAGCCATGACATCATCTGTTCAAAGTCAAATGACAAAGAAGACATGACATGACATTTTGCGTTTTAAAGGAGCAATGGATTGCAATGATGTGCTTAATTAACGTAAAAAGTCACATCTCATATTTTTACATAGCAGGAAGTTGTTGGAAACATACTTATATTTATTTTGCATAAGTATTTATTGAGTTGGCATTCACCAACATGAGGCAGAGTCACATCAGCAGGGAAACGAGATAAATATTAGATTTCCTGTCTGCAAACAAACCAATGAAAAGCAGCAATTTCAGCCGGGGTCATCTCTTTTTCAGCTGACCAGCTTGTTAACATCTCCACACTGACCAATATTTCCTGGCTGCTGAGCTGAATAGGAAATGAACGGACTTCCTGTGACTTATTGATTGTGTAGCTCACAGTCTAAACCCACAGTTACACTTTCTCTCACTTCCTCTCTCCCTTTCTTCCGTCTTGCCTGTGCCATAATGTCCTTGGCCTCTTTGGTTCTTTTTCTCTGTTCATCTAGTAGCAATAGCTGTTGAAGTGAAATAGTAGCTAGCTGCAAGTGTGCGTTCTGTTTCCTGGCACCAACAGCATCATTTCACATCAAAAGAGTAGCATGGTGACTGACGGATGACATTTAGACATCCCATCCTCAGTGATCAGACCATCGCTTAGCGACCACATTCCAGGAAGTAAAAAGCAGAGCAGTTGAGTCTTTAAAAGGCCACAGCCATCCTTAGTGTTGCAACCATCTCAGATATAAGTTTCTGCCTCGCCCACTCAGTGAGACAGAAACTGGACACTGTCTAGCACCAAACAGACAACACCAGATATCACTTCTTATATCGTTCATGTCCACTCCTATTTATAAATGCTGTTTCAAGGCATATCGCAGAACTAGAGTGTGTGTTTATATGCATGCAAGTGCTTAGTAAGCAGAAACCCCCGCAGGAGGTGCTGAGGTGCCTTAAGGTCTTCTTCTCCTGCATGCTCGCTCCAATTCATAGGAAAACCTACTTGTAATGTCCTTAAGGAGACATATAGTATTGACATGTGAGATGTTCAGGGTTCTAATAGTTGGTTCTCATTCAGTTTCTCTATAGACGATGTTAGGTGACTGACATGAGCACTTTCAAGGCTTGCATGGGTATAGAAATTGCCCAGTGGAATCATAAGTGGAATAAATGTGATAAAGTGCCCTCTTGGTAGGCCTTCCAGTAGACAAAATGCAATAAAGATCCTTCCCTCGTTGTTCACTTTCCCAGGAGCCTCCTGTGTTTCTTTGCCAAGGATATCACTAAGAGAAAACTTTGAAATGTTAATGTTTTTCATCTGGGGAAAAAGCATGAGGTATCTACATTAACTGAGAATGCTGGCAACAAGCAGATCTTTAAAATAGTTCCTGATGAACCTGCACGGATGATCACTGATGCTTTCATGATTTTCTTGCAACCATCTTTTACACAGCATAAAAACAGACAGGGACTTTAGAGTTCAAGTCAGTCTGAAAATGTAAACGTATTAACTTCTCTTCCTGAAGTGCTTTCTATACCCATCCTCCTTGTTTTTCTCCTTATTTTTCAGATTTGCCCTTCACCTCGATGCCTGCCCCCTCTGCTCCTTCTCCCCCCGTCACCTCTTTTTCTTCCCTCCAGACCTCGCCCCTCCTCACATCATTGTCTCGTCTCGCCGTCTTTACCTGTCCCCAACTAGCTTGTTACATCAACGCACACCCCATAACTGTCTCTCCTCGTCACCATCACATTATTTCTGCATAATTTTTATTTTCTCCGCCACTCCAAAGCACAAATGTTTGGCTGCAGGCAGGAAGTATTGCACTGAGCTGCTGATCATGTTAAATGTGTCCTAGTTCTCTCTCGCGCTCTCTCTCTCTCTCTCTGGCTATTTCACACCTGGCTGCCTCCTTCTAATATCTCCCCACTCCCAACACAGAACCACACTGCAGTCATTAATTGGAAGGAGAGGGAAATCATATTCTCTCTTCAGTTAAAAAAAAGTGCTGCGGGTTCACGACTGAGCTGCAAATGGCGTGCATGAGTTGATATCTGCTGTGCTGCCTGCAGCTGTAGCAATAGCCCAGTTTTATACAACTGTAAACTGTGATATTTGTATTTGTCAAGCAATTTAAATTGAAACAGAAGTACTTAAAACTGCTCATGCACACAGTGACATCCAGCTTATTGTGTGCTGTAAGCTTTGTATTTGCAGCCCCATACCCTTGAACGTAATCATATGGACAGTATCACATATTGACCAATCACATCCATACATCTCTAATTGACAGGAAAGAGTGTCACAGCAAATTTGAATCTTGTTCAAGCAAGCTACCATTTTTCTTTAATTTTTGTTTGTTGATTTAAAACATGAGACATGAATCTTTTCCTTTCAAGTCACAAGTTATCTTATGGGTCCATGAAGTAATGTCGCACTGTAGTCAAATCAACATGGCGGCGTCTGACCCTCCTCACTCCCGTCGAATCCAAAAAATGGGCAAAGAGGTGGAGCGTGGGTGGAACCGAGGCAGGCTGAATGAAGCCTGACTGCCAACAGATGGCTGGACAGCTGTAAACATGTTTATTTCTGCTGTAGAGTTGGGCGTTCTGATACAGGGTCTCATTGGGATCGACTCTCTTCTGGAGCCAGCCTCATGTGGCCTTTGGAGGAACTGCAGCGGGGTTTTTTTGCACTCCTGTGTTGGCTTCATTTTTCAGCCCCAGAGTCAAAAGCATAAAAAACTCTGGATTCCTCAGTTTTGTGACTTAAATAGGACTTGAGTTGTTCTACCTATGTGCTGTAAAATCTAAATATACCGCACATTATGGGTGTGTAAATGAGTACATTTTCACAGTGTGTATTAGACCGTCTCATATCAGCTCTATATTAACTGCCCCAATGCATATTCCACTTTTTTTTTTATTTTATATGTGCAACTCCTGCTCCATTAACCGCCTCCCTTACCTCTAGGTTTTTACCTCCCGTGCCCTTTCTCATATTTCTGTCTCCATATTTTATCTGTCTTTTTTGCTCTATCTCAGTACTTCTCTCTCCATCTTCCCCGCGGGCTCCAGCATGAATGAGATTTCTTTTGTCCAGTTCACTTCATAACTGCCTTGACAAGTCCCATATTGATTGCACTTGCTGATTAGAATTGATTTCACTCTGCACTGTATTTTTTTCTCCCCTCCCCCGTCTGGCCCTTCCCAGTATGATGAGCATTTTTCAGTGTCCATTCATCAGGAATGACAATTTTGGATGTTTTTGCTTTTGGGAACAATACGTTTTTTAATGCTACATCACCAAAGTAAATAATTAACTGAAAGGAAAAAAAATGAAGGTATGATTTAGAGAAACTGGTTAAAAATGTGCCCTGTAAGATTTATTGTGTTTTCTCCTGATTGTTTTTACAGAGACTAAGACTTCTCCCATACCGTCCTCCAACGCACCACAGAAGGCTGAACCCCCAGTGGGCAGAGCTGCCAGGCTCCTCACATTTTTCTCCCCTCTGCTGTTAGGAATGCTGCTGCTGTTCATGTGGTGAGCAAACACACACACACACATTTTGTAATGAGTCTACAACCCCTCATCTTTCAATTGATTACAAACTCGTCCATTCAGTCAGTTTCATATTGGCAAGTCGATGCATGTCTATTGATGTCAGGAGCATGTTTAATAGAACAGGAGCAACAATGATTGGGCGATGTAGTTTTATGACCCTGCAGGGGGTCTTTCTTCATACTTTTCTGCAGAACCCCTGGAGGACTTGAGGTAAAATCCAATCCAAAGCTGTCCCGTTTCATTAATTTTACCGTCTTACGCTACAAATCATGGTGTAATAGCAAGTGTTCTGTCAAAGATGTAGATGTTGAATAGTGGTTGCTGAAAAGCTGAATGTTATGGATTACAACAAATGTGACTGCAAAGCAGTGCACACAGGAAATGTTTTTTGCAGCCTAGTTGATCGTAAGACAAACAGCCCCCCTATAATAACACTTTAACCAAACGACATTAAGCATCGCTGCATTAGTGACAAAGTGTTCGCCGCTCATTGTGATCGCTGGAGGATGAACTGAACCATCTTCAGATAGATGAACATTGTAGAGACACATCAATGCCAATTTACCTACTGCACCTGCTGCTAGGAGGTAGTAATATAAGCCAATTTGAATTATAGCATATAAATGCTAACACACACCAGGGTTTCTGTGGGGTCTTAAAAAGTCTCAAATTTGACAATCTCAATGTTAGGTCTTAAAAAGTCTTAAAAACATCCATTTTTGCATATAGGTCTTAAATTCCATTAAGTTAGGTCTTAAATATGTTCGTTCATTTAACGCTTTTCTTTCCCCTTTGTTTTGTTACGGGGAAATGTGTTGGTGAGATTCACAGTCAGCTCTGTGTGTTGTACTTCTTTCTGAAGTATCAAGGAACGTAAGTGGCATTTTGCCAACAGCCCGTTCGGAAATTATCGGCGTAAACTTCGTCAATTCCGGAAAGACTTTGATTGCGGAATCTACCACAACTATGGGAAAGTGTAAATTTAACAAGTGTTGGCTTGAACAGCCAGAATTCAGTTGGTTAAAAGCCATACCTCATAATGAATTTGAAGCACAATGTAAGCTCTGAAGGAGGACTCTCAACGTGGGCACACTTGGTGTGAGAGCACTGGTGTCACACACAAAATCGGAAAAACACCAGTTAGCTTCTAAAAGTCCCCAGCAAAGACACGCTATCACACACTTTTGTACACCTTTGTCACCAGTTCCCAGTTCATCCAGTTCTGCTCGACCCGAACTCTGTGCCGTCTCGCAGCCAAGCTACATTTAAACCATCTTTGGTTCAACTCCGACATTGAAAGTAGAGGTGTTTTGGATTTTGAACACCGTCTCACACACACACACACACACACACACACACACATACACTAGGGTTATTATAGTGGACTAAATTGAATTAAATTCCTGGATAAAAACTTACCTAAACCAACTTAATCACTTGATAAACTAATTAAAACTGAGTTAAAATAAAAACTAATGAACATTTTAAATATATAATAACTGACACACTCACTCACTCACTCCACTCTTCATTGTTTGAGTTGTTCTGTGAATGGCAATACATTTGGTTATTTTTTTATGTAATTCTGATCTGTGCTCCTGTCTCTTTCTGCAGATGTAAATGTCTTATTCCTGAAGGCAGTGCGAGGAAGATGAGGAGGAGGAGGAGGAGGAGGAGGAGCAGGCTGGTCTTTTTTCTATTTTGCACATGTTTCAAGGATACAGTGCATTGATCATTTCTGTCCATCACACAGTTACTCACTGAGATTACTTAGACATGAAATCAGACGATGATAATGCAATTTAGCATTTTTGGATTAATGGTTACAAAGAAATTCTGCAGAGGAACTTTTGAAAGCAGCATCCTCATCATCATCATCAACAACAGCGACAACAACAACAGCAGCAGCAGCAACAGGAGCAGCAACACACCACAGCAGCAGCAGTGATATAACAGTCTTGTATTACCCCCTGGTGGCTTCGATGGGCCACAGCAGACTTTGTTTGGCAGACAACAGTTTGTTTTTTTGGAAATCTCCTCTTCAGAGCAACAAATATCAGCTCCTCGGATGACAAAATAATCTCCTCGTTACCTTTTTTTTTTTTTTCTCTCTCTCTATTTTTGTTTATCTATTGTCTTAATTTTCACTTTCCTCTGAAATTACAGCGCCATGCAGACAAACACACACACATATAGAGCATTCCTGTGTGCGTTTGTGTGCATCGTTTCAGTAGCAGTCCCCATACAGCTAAATCATCATGCCAAAGACTCAACTTCACCCCAAACGAAATGGTTCCCGGACGATTCACTGAGCTTCTCGAAAGCCCGTGTCTGCCTTCGTCGTGGGTTAAAAACCCCAGAGAGATGTGTTACATGTGTGATTGATACGGACTGAAATGGTACAGAAACTTGGGACAAATCTGTGGACCCTCCCCCCCGCAGCTCCTGTTTGTGTCAACCCTCAATTTAACAAAGAAGCCACAAAAACACCCTGTCAGACTCTGAATCTGTCGACTCCGAAAAGGCCGGATCAAACAAACGGAGCGAGTCGTTCGTTGGTATGAGGACTAACACTTTTGAAGAATTCAGTTAACGGTAGTCTGGCTTATTTAGACAATTAGCTTTACACTCTGCTTTCAGCGACTGGCAAAGAGGACCTGGATTGTAAAAAAAGAAATAAATACAAAAAAAATAAATAAAGTGGATTTGAGACTGAACAATTCTTTGCCCACCCATTTGTTTTGGTTCGACGACACAGTTGGTTATTGGAACATCTATACGAGCTATGTTGGTTCTCCATTCTGCTCTGTGCTGTAAGATACAATAACACGAAACAGTTTGCTTTGTGACGCCTTTAAAAACATTTTAAAACAAATGTCTTTTTGCAATTTACATTTCAATAGCCAATATCACCAGTTAATATTATGTTATTCAAAGGAATATTGATGTGTTTTATTGTATTTTTATTTTTTATTTTATGGACAAATAATAAAAACACACATAGAGGATTTTAGTTTTTTTCCAGACATTCATAATGGCTTAATTCTCCTTGATCCTATTTTGTAAACTATGATATGTAACTTTAACATTGAACAAAAGTTTATTATTTAATAATAATAATAATAATGTATGTATTAGCAGTAGAATGTCGTAACCTGTACCTGGGGTCTTTTTTATAGATGTATATACAATGACAGGTTTCAACCATTAAATGTGACCATTTCACAATGAATGATGACACGCTGGCCTCGTACTCATTTCGCCTTCCCGTCTGATGCCCGAGAACACCACACGTCGGGGTCTTCCTGAACAAATGGAGGTGAGAGTTCATGTGTCAAAGAGGTTTCACTTATAAAAACTAGTTTGAAGACGATAACTATTCAGTGTGATAACAGCGACAAAGCATTTTTCACTTCCCACGTTCAGCCAACATTTCCAAATCAATACTTGTGACCTTTCAGAGAATGTTTATCCCAATTTAGTCAGGAGAATTATATGTACACATTCATTTGGGCGACGTTAGCATTTGCATGGGTGATCAGTGAAGGCTGATTCTATATTTTGGATTGTATTTGTTTGGGTGTTTCGGTGTGCTGCTTCAATCTTTACTTCCCTTTTTCCCCCTTTACACTGAATATCCTCACGTGGTGTGTCAGCATAGCAGATTTGAGTTCATTCAACCATTTGCAAATAAATAAATGTGTTATATAGTACACACACGTGTTAGCTGACACAAAGCGGAGAAAGACACCGCTTTGATCAACTTTGACAAGTGCCTTTATAAAAGAAAGAGTTAAATTTGGTTCCCCGCTTAATAAAATCCAAAGTAATCAAATTAATCCTCTGGGGAACATGAATGTATTTCAGGGCATTCCGTTGAAATAGTTGTCGAGATATTTTCAGTCCCAAGCAAAAACGTAATCCATCTGGAGATGCTAGATGAAAACTCAGTGGAGGAGTGAGTTGGATTCATCCCCTGAGGACCATGAATATCTATAAAACCGTTTGAGAGACCGACATTAAGATCCTTAAACCTATGAAAGCACGGCTAAAAATGAAATGACTGGAAAGGTAGGCCGGTGAATGATCATCATATGTTTCTAGGCCTGTTTGGCTTTTGTACATTGTAGTTTGAGAAGTGCATTTTTTGCAGGCAGAGATGAAATCAGCTCCCCACTTTTCATGAATGGAACAGACAATTCGGAGAAATAGACATAAGGACTTGAATCACTCGCTCTAGTGTGAAAAGGTTATTAGTTCTGCTGCTCCCACAAGAAACGACTGAGAGTCATTTAAAAGCCTCTTCACCTCATGAAGATCTTGTCAGTCACATCCCTTAAAAGAAAAAGAGAGCGACACAGCAGCAGGAAGATGTCCTTTCTTTCTTGCAGTCTATGTTTGCTACAGACATGAAGGAACCACGCTCCTAATTCAATCACCATATTTTTAACTTCTGGCGATCATTGCTGAGAATGTAGCGTCGCCTTAATAAGGTCAGATGGGGCCAGAAAGGCAAACATTCAGATGATCAGACAGTTTTAAAACAAGCCAGCGGTCGACCTGTAAAATGTGTCTGTTTTGGCATTAATTTTATGCCATAATTTCTCTGTCAGATAAGTCTGTTTAAGTTGATTTGTTAAAAACCTCTTTAATTGTATCTGCTCATGTTTCTTCTCAGCACTTGAACACCATGTCATCATACGTGGTGGGAATGATGGTCGAAGATAAGATTCAAGTTGTCATGTTGAAAATTTAAATGCCTTTATGTTGTCATTTTACGTTTCTTTAGGCTCAACACAGTGCTGATTAGGTTTAGGCACAAAAACCACTTGGTAAAGTTCATGAGAAGATCACGTTGTGGCGTAAATTACCTGTTTTCGCTGACATAAACACAGCAGGAAACTGTCCCAACGCCTCCTCAAAAACACCCTTTGGTTTCACATTTACAAATGTCACACTTACAAAATCGAAACACAGTCTTGACCGGTGGGTTAGGGTTAGGGTTAGGGGTGGTCACTGGCTTGGCAGCCTTCTCACCTGTGACTCCACCACCATCCCTTCCTCCTCCCAGTATGAAAGTCCATAACATGATTGTGTGGTACGCAATCTATGACTTGTAAGAATCTTGATCTTACGAGTTGTTATCAGAAAATCTAACTGCCAGCATTTTCTCCTGGAGACTGGACTGGATAAACCTGAATAATCCTTTAACCGTACACATATTGGAGAATAACCAGCAGGAGAGCAGGGCCACGTGAACACGCCTTGGATAAAAATCAGCCCGATTCGTTCACCAAGGAAATATGAGCGAAGGAGATACGGTTGGTCAAAATTCCCCCTTTTTGCCCTTTAGCTCTTGCTCTCCGCGCCTCACTCTCTCTCCTCGCTCTGCCTCGCTGTCTCTCGCCCCTCTCTCAAGCTCTCTTTCTTTCAATATTCTGACAAGTTCTGGCAGGCCGATCAGGAGAGCGAGGACAAATCAATATACCATCTAACAGCTGTCAGCTGGAGTCCTCGGCATGTGTGTCTGTGCGTGTGTGTGTGCAGACTAGATTGCTTGCTGCTGACGTGGGTATTGCATTCATTACTCTTTCTATCCTCCCTTCTTTCCTTTGCTCACACATCCTTTCTTTTTTTCGTTGAGAGCATAATTAATATTTGCAACAACAGGGCGACACGAGGACAAGACTAATATTGTCCTTGCTGTTCGTTCTCTGTGTGTTTTTGCTCTTACAGCTAACACACAAATAAGGGCTCTAAATTGGCACCGTTGAACCTTTCACCTGATATTTCAACCCAGCTCTAATTAAATGGCTATTGGAATGTTCAGCCATGCTCACGTTGTCTGATCCAAATTAACCTCAAGTATATAGGAAGGTGTGTGTGTGTGTGTGTGTGTGTGTGTGTGTGTGTGTGTGTGTGTGTGTGTGTGTGTGTGTGTGTGTGTGTGTGTGTGTGTGTGTGTGTCAGTGTCATACAGCGCCTGTCAGCTCTAATTGACTGCTGTGACCTTTGATGATAACTGGATGAATGACACGATCTCTCACTCCTGCCCTCCGGCTGCTGGCTCTCGCCTCTTTAAACACTCGACCTGCCGCCTCTTTGTCTTCGCTCCGTGACTTCCTATATCTCTCTGTGTTCGTCTGTTTCTGCTTTCACCAGCTTTTATTGTTCGCACACACACATTAGATATATCTAAGCGTGCGGCTTGTGAGTCTGCTTGTGCTTTTGGTTTTTGGCATTGTTAGCTTTTCTCCAGTTTCCCTTTCCTCTTATTTACTTATTTAGGCTACCTCTGCTTGGAATGTCAGCGGCCACTTTAAAAGGTACACCTGTAAAATCTAAACTAGTTCAATATGTTAACCAGCTTCTGCCTTTTTTAATCTTTCTGACTGATGCTGCCAGAAAGGGAATTATTTAAATACGTGTTTGTTTTTGAGGTTGTAGTTTGCAAGGCAAGGCAGGGCTAATTTATTTATATGGCACCATTCAGACACAAGGACAATTCAAAATTGCTTTGGAGACATCGAAATGCATTAAAACAAGACATAAAAAGAAAGAAAAAATAGCAGCAACAACAACAACACAAGCGGTGCTGTTGAATCGGACCACCGCTGTCACAAACACGAGGAGGGAAAAACCTGAGAAATACATTTTGAAATAATGCACATCCACAAACTCAGATCTCAGTCATAAATATGTAGATGGATAAACACCACACAAGGTTTTTACCAAAAACTGGCACATTCTAAGCTTCATAAAGACATAGTGTGGCTGAGCTGCTGTACTTTTCCAATAGATTGAACAGGTACAGGTGTACCCGATCAAGTGTCCAGGGAGGGTAAACACAGACAACACATGGGCCGATGCTTAAACTCTGTTGAAAGAGACATCAGCCGGCGCTGTCGTTGTAACATAGTAAACATCACAGGCTGTATTCGTGAAGTTAATTCCCAGTAATAAGAGTTCCTCCTAGTGACGGAGTTCTGAGAAACTTCTTAGTATTATGAGGTTTTCTTAGAGTTTTTCCTTCAGATCAAGCTCCCTTTAAAGCTAAAAAGTTATTCACAAAGCATCTGAGCCTTTAACACTCCTCCTCCCCGCTGAGGCAGAGCTGATTTTCACCTAAGCAGCTCTGTTAAGAGCCTTAGTTTCACCAGCAGAGGAGGAAATGTTTAAAAAAAAAGGCTTTTAAACCACATCCTTGGCTTTGCGTGAGTGTGCCTTAAGTTTGTTACTTGAAATGATCTTTGGTTTTGCACCATTGGAGATAAATTAAACAAAAATAACCTGCTGCGTTTGGCCACCGGAGGGCAGCAGAGTCAGCCTGCTTCACGGTGCCTCTCTCCATGGTGCTGAACGTGCACATGTTTCAGCCCACCATCAAGGTGAACAGTCCAGTTCTCATGATGCTGTCTTTTGAACATTAGAGCATCATTGTCAACACTCGCAAAGACAGATATTTGATTGTTGAGTCTCATCTCCAGCTCGGCAAATATTGACGCTTTGGGTGATCAGCTCGGATCGCACACGAAACCCAAAGCATGACTATTTGACGACCTGGCAACGAGATATAAAATCAGCTACCTTTCTCCAGGTAGTTACATACAACCAAGTCAATGAGAGGAAATCCGAAATGTAGTTATTTTCTTTCAGTCTGACCTGACACTTGTTGAATAAAAAGAAAGTGTCACATGTTTACAGAATTCTGGCAGAGATGTGGTTGCGAGCTCTGAAGCTCTTGCTTGATTCTCCTACATTTTTTGTTTGCCTCTCAACTCAACCAATCACAGGACCGATCCACCAATCACTTGTCGGCATTTAACACAACAGAAAACACTCTGTGAAGTACTGGAGTCATAAGTCATTGCCACTGAGATTACTGCTTTGAACGTTGACTCGTCCAAGATTTTTGTCTTGCTCGAAATGTGATGTTAACCACGGCCTGCCGCAGCCTCGCTCGCCGAGCTGTGGCGTTTGTCATGATTGTATCCATCAAGTCACTGTCTTCGAGAAGTGAGGCTTATTCTCCTCAAAACAGATGAATCCAGACAAGATTTTGCACCATTCAACAAGCTCAGAATCGAACCACACATGCAAGCTCGGCAAGAACCCCCCCAAACTGAAGCTGAAATTCAGAGTGACGGCCTACTGAGGCAGAGAGCCAGGCTCATTAAAGATATCCCGTTAAAAGAGATTAGACTTGTCTTCGTGATATGATCTCAGATCTTTAATAAAGACATTATTAAAGCTGAATTTTAAATGAGCGGTGAAATTTAAATTTATTGCATGGTGAGTTTCGGCATTTGAGCACCTATTTAAAAACCCTCCACTCAGCAGATCGGCCTGATTTGATATATGGGAGACAATGATATCCGCCAGTCAGGGTTTATATTCTGTCACATTCATTCATTCAAAATAGACAACATTAGAGCAAACTCAAGCAACAGTCACGTACAAGATTAGAAATGTTGGTTCAGTCCTGTTTAGGATCCAAAAACATCAGTAGGAGAAGGAAACACCTTTAATGAGAGACCCAGGCTGCAGACAGCGTCTTCTTGTGACAGTAGTTAGTTAGTTTGTTTTCACCCTGCAGTCTCCATCACCCTCTGCTGGTGCTCAGAGAACCTGTTTCTATCAAATGTTAAATGTGTCCATGTCTCCACTAGAGGCCCAGTGTCCCAAACATCATTTCTCAAACAAGCAACTTATCATAAGATCAATAGTATTATTAAATTGCTGTCTCACATTTCCATTCACTGTATTTGTGTTTCACTTCTTCAGTGGCTCTAGAAAAACGCTGATTTTTGCTCTGTTGCTTTCCAGACGCTGCTTTGCCGTAGTTTATAGTGGCTCTTTCATCTCTGGTTAATGCTGATTAGAAATGACTGGATGGTTTGTTCATGCAGAGAACAGGCATCCACTCACATCACTTTGAGCTGAAGGTGTCAGAAGAGCAAAAGGTGAGCTTCAAGTGAAACGCAAAACACGACACATGAGGAGAGAAGTACAGAATAAAACAGGAAACAGCCAACGCGTAAACTCAAACCATGACTGGAGGTTTCAAAGTAGACCTGGAATGATGAGTCAGATTAATTAGTTGTCAGCTATGAGATATTATTTATTTTTTTATTTTTTAAAAGACAAATGTCTGTGATTCTCTTCTCTCAACTTCTTGAATGTGAATTGTCCACTGGTTTCTTTCCTCCTCCTCAACAGTAATTCTAAATATCTTTCAGCTGTGGACAAAACAAAACCTCGAAACAAGTCTTTTTCATCTCAGGCTTTGGACAATAATAATTCTTTTTATACTTCCTTTCTTCTTTTTTTAAACCATTTTCTAAAATTTGGTGAACCAAACAGCTAATCAGGTAATTGTGAAAATGACTGACAGATTCATTGATAATGAAAATAACTGGACATTGGTATAAACCCCGAACTCTCCATCCATCCCAAAACTTTAAAGACTGACCAGAAAACAAGGCTTCCGCTGTTCAACAACGAATCTAGTTGGCTGATGTTTGTTGAGAATATTTAATCCGAGTCCTTTCGACAGTTTGGTCTAATGATGCATTAGATTCCTGAAAACACAACCACAGTATATAAATAAGTGATTAAAGTCCTTTTCAAAATGTATTAGGCTATTGATATGTTGGACTACTGAACTACTGAACAGGCCTAAATATTTAATGTTAGACTGATCGAAGTTGAAAAAGGCCATAACAGGACATCTGAATAATTAACAGTGTTTGAACAAAGAAAGGGCTTCTAACCCAAACTCTGGCATTTACTGTATTTAAATGACATTTTAATAATAACGACCGCACTTTGGTCATTTTCAAGTGCTCACATTGCAAGCAATTTCCCCTCAGAGATCAATCAAGTATTTCTGATTCTGATTCTGATTAAAGTGGGTTTTTATTTATCTACCACTCTGATATTTATGTTTTGACTATATACTCTCCACTGTGAAGGAGGTGTGGATGCATCATGCTCAATCATACATTGAATTCTATCAAGAAATACATTTACATGTAATTTACAGGGACCAAAGCAGAAACCCCCCCACCGACAGAGGACTGTTGCAGAGACGTTCTACTTTGACTGTTGGCGGCGGCTTGCAGTTCCTCCTCTGACCTGTAGGCGGCAGCAAAGCGCCGCCGAGCGTCAACACTACAACAAAAGCCGGCAGAAGTAGTGCGAGCCTGACGGATAGATAACTGATGCAGGGACATGGGGTGAGTACCGTGATATTTATCAACCGGTTGACGAGAAAATGACTTAAAGACACTTGAGTTAAACGAAATGCGACGCAATTACACCCCGACTGTAACTGTATCGTGTCATGTTGTGTAATTCAATAATTTTAGCAGCGCTAATCGTGACAGCTTGCCGTCCGCCTACACAAAGCGTATCTCTCGCTGTCACTATTAGCCTGTTAGCTCCTAGCTAGCTGGCTGGGCTAGCTGTCATCGTCGGTGCTGTTCCTGTAGCCTGTAGCTAACGTTCTCATATTCATATTCTTCTGTAACATGTGAATGATTATGACCACAGTTGGCGCGGCTGACGTTACGACAGATAACCAGGGAGCTGCTCAGCGGGAGATAAAAATAACTAGCCAATTAAATTTTCATACTCGGGAGCATGAAAACGTACGATGTGTTTTTCTGAAGCCAGAGACTGTAACGTTAACGTTCGGATGGATTCGGGTAGATGCCATTAGAGGCTGTCCTACATTTCACTCAGTGACATGAGAGACAGAGACCTATTTTTATACTGCCTCCGGTTTCAGAAGGCTTCACGAACAGCAGCATCCGAAATGAACACGCTGTGTTTGAATGAGAGGAGCCACATTACTAATGTTGTCTGCACTTTAAACAGGGTGTCCCTCAGAACCTAACCTTTAGAACTGCTGTGAACGCATAAAGTGTATTTTAAATTTGCAATCCAAGTGTCATATATATGTATATGTGTATGCAGATACAATGACTGAAGTCTAAATGATGGGGAATTTTATTTGTGATCATTTTGAGCTGAGAGGTCACAGTAGGACGGGTGAGACTTCTATGTTTGACATCACAACATAAGATTTGTGTTATTGTATAGCCACTGTTGTAATCAACCAGCAATATATGTCTGATAGGTGTATCTTTTGAACCAAGCACAGTATAAGTGAAGAAAATGTTTGTTACAGCAGATGAGATGCGATAGAGTCCTGTCAGAAAGTCTCTGGCACTCAGACTGTACATGGAGATTTCATGATCAAAGTGTGAGCAGCAGGAAGAACACCCCCCCCCCCCCTCCCCCTCGGGAGTCCAGACTGGTGGTGGATGGTGACTCTTGTGAGACAGATGGGCTGATAAAACCATGAAGCTAGTGAATCTGCAAGTACTGGGCTGTGATGGGGAGGTGGAGGGTGTGCACAAAAATGGCAGCATGAATGAACTGGAGGCAGGAGACAGTCGTGTTTTTAAAAGACAGCAGTGAGGTGAGGTGGGTGGATGTGACCGGCTCATGTGAGCAGCTGATCTAAATTGATGGCTTCTTTTCAGAGGAGCGAATGAAAGGATGGTAGGAGAGATAAACTAAGGACTGAGCTACAACAGAGGAGTCTTCCTGTCTGAACTTTTGCTACTTCTTCATTTAGTATTATGGAGAAACGGCACTTAATAACTCTCATCCTGGGAAGTTCTATTCAGATAGAACTTGTATCCATTGACATCCATCACAGAAGGTATTGCATTGTTACAAGGTGTCCAGTACGCTGACAACACTCCAGCTGCCTTCTCACTTGTCCCTCTCACTCGTCTTTCATGTTGTTTCCTGCTCTTCCTCACCCCACGTCTCTTCTTCTCTTTCATCACTCCCTCTCCTCCCTTCCTCCTCCAGTCTACCTGACTCTTGCTGACCTTCACTGGCAATTGGCCCCCACAGCCATCTGTCAACATGCAAGGATTCTACTCCAAGCTCGACTCCTCCCCCTCCTCGTCCCCGTTACTGGGGGTGGGCATGGGGCGAGAGGGTGCTCCCGTGCCGCTCAGCCTGGCGGTGGAGACGGAGAAAGCTCAGGCCCTCCTACAGACATTCAGCTCCGCCTCTCTGCTGGCGTCCGCAGGACTCGGGATGTTCTGCGTGGTGGCCGACCACGCCCTTCAGCTGTCGGTCATCCAGAATCATCTGTGGCTGCGCGCCGCCTTGGACAACGCCACACACGGATTGGTGGGGCTGTGGTCGTGGGCTGTTGTTATCGGACTGAGGAAAAAGAGCGACTTGTATGAGGTGCTGCTGGCCGGCCTGCTGGCTTCAATCATAGACCTGGACCACTTCTACATGGCTGGATCGCTGTCACTCAAGGTAAGAAGTGCTGTCTTGCTGAGGGTGCTTACTCAGAAAGAAAGGGCAGGTTCACTTTTCTTAAGACAAGCTGCTGTCTATATGGTCAGATTTGTGTGGCAGAATTTTACGAGGCTAAAGCAGAATAAACATGAGAAAAAAAACAAAAAATGAGATTAAAAATATGACTTTCTGCATATTAATGATTTTACTGCACAGTGAGAAGAGAGTCTGTCAGTGTTTGCACAGAGAAGGAAGGCCTTTGTGTGATGATGTGTGGTGCTTCTACTAAAAGAGAAAGGAATTCAAAATTATTTATTCTTTTCAACCAATCTCTTCTTCTGTCATAAAAAAGCAGTGTTAGCACAGACCGCTTTTACATACTGTGCATTTTTTGGAAACATGTTAAATGACCTTTTATAACGGATTTTGTTACATTACAAGGTGGTTAGGTTAAGTTTATAAGTTACATGGAGCAGCGATACTGTCCAGCTGTATAAATCGTAATCCCCTGAACAAATAATCCCCCGTAATCCCTTTTAGATGATAAAATTGAATGATTATAGTATAAATTGATACATGATGGGATAATGTTAGTTGTTCAGTTAGAAGTACCTTTTTAAATTTAACAGAAAAATCAAGAACATTTCTTGTAGAGCTGCAACTAACGATTCCGTTAATTTAGGGATGTGACAAAATAAGACTGTGTAAGATTATAAATGCTTGTTCAAGATTTTATTCTGAATCACAATAATGACACTCACACAGGATACATCGATTTGTGGTGAATGTCCATTTTTGGGATTATAATCAATCAGGACTATCCTCACGAGTGATTTACAAAAAACTACTCATCTTGACAATATACAGTCCTACGACTTTAAATTGAAAGAATTAAAAACATTTGTTTCTTATCATGATGATAACTGAAGTTATTCCAGGACGTTTTAGTGCCATTTTAAGAGTTTCAAGCATGAGCTTGATGATAATAGTAATAATATTATGAGTCGCTCTTTTTTGGCCACGATAATCCTGACATGAAAGTTTCATATCTTCCCATACCTACATTAATTAGAAACTGATCTCCCTAATATTTTCAAGGATAAACACTGAATTGTAATATTTATCACCATAAATCTTCACATTTAAGAAGCTGAAACCAGCAAATGTTGGACATGATGGCTAAAATCAATCGATTATCAAAACAGCCGGCATGTGAAACCCTTTGGATCACTTAATCCCTGCAGCTGTAATCAGCAGCGAGACAGACGGTCCTTCCAGTGGTTTTATTGTAGAGTGTTGAATGATATTCTGCTGAAGGAGATTCCCTCTCTCCCTCCAGGCTGCCGTCTCTCTCCCTCAGCGTCCTCCCCTCCACTGCTCCTCTCTCATCCCCGTCCTCTGCCTCTCGCTCCGCTTCCTCATGTGGATCGGACGCCTCAAAGACGCTTGGTGCTCCCTGCCGTGGATGCTTTTCATTTCCATGGCGACGCACCACGTGCGGGACGCCGTGCGCCACGGCCTGTGGGTGTGTCCCTTCGGCAACACGGCGCCGCTGCCCTACTGGCTGTACGTCAGCACCACGGCGACGCTTCCTCACCTGTGCTCTGTGCTCATGTACCTGACGGGAACCAGGGATGTGATCTCTACGAAACACGGGGTGGCCATCGACGTTTAGACGTCACAGACTCAACGGCGTCGTTGGATGCTGATCTGTGTTGGGACAAAAAAGTTTTTTGAAACAACTTTAAGATACTTGAATTAACTGGAGAAAACGTCTGTGGTACTGTAACAGTGAGACTTGATACAATACTTTGAAAAGAGTTGAAGTAAAGAGAGGAGCTGCCTGAAAATCTGAATCCTTGCCGTGAGGACAGGAGACTCCCTATATGTTGATGTAAAACAGAAAGTGTGATTTGTCAGTTGACATGTGGGTTTCCATGGATGGAGACGGCTGTAAATTAACATATTAGCTTTTTTTAAATGATGAACGTTCCAGTCTGAGTGCCAATCATGGGTGTGTTATTCTGGAGTTCTGGAGAAGCATCAGGATTCTGCCCACTCATCTCTCTGATAACTTGTCTTTAAATGTTTGAGGAGTGACCCTTTAAATCTTGATATATGGTTCTGCAGAGGCCTGCCCGCTCTGTGTTCATCCACCCAAACCCTTACGACAGACCCGACATTCGACCTCCTCCTATCACAGGAGTTCATGTCTTCTCTTGGCCACTATCACAATCACGTAGTCGTCCTAAGAACACTCAAGGAAAAGTCAACCAAAGGTCATCCACCGGCTGCGTGAGGCTGGTGCGTTGTTACCAGCTTCACTCTCATCCAACAGTATGTTGAAACTTTTATTCCACTATGCATTAAATCCATCTGCCGCAGTAATGAAATGTATAATACATTCATTGTAGAGTTAGTTTTAAACAGTGTTTGGCCTCCCTGCCGCCTCAGCAGACTCATGTTGCTGCATGGATGAACTTTACTGTTCAGTCAAGATGAACTTTTTCCCTTATAAGACACTTTGTGCAAGTCACAGGCAGTGGGAATGATCACTTTTGCATCACAGTTTCATTTTTGGCTGAAACGATTACTGAAATTGTGACGATGTAACACTTGTTTGGGTCTTTTCTCACATCTGGAGTAAGATTTATAAATCCCCAGCATTTCTGCAGCTCTACAGAATTTCAGTATGATGCTGTATGTGACGTTTGTCAAAAAAATTCCAGCTTCTTGCGATTTGAATATTATACGTGCTATTATTATTATTGTTATTATTATTATTATTATTAACATATTGTGATTCTGATTATAGTTAATCCTGCTTTAACTGTTAAGGTTTGGATTAGCTGCTCAGACACAGTTAATCCAAAACACCAGGTCTGTTGTTTAAAGGGGAAAAGGCTCTTCGACTGTGTGTGTGAATCGACCTGGACAGAGAGAAGTATTCCACCTTTGACTGTCTCTGTACAGGTCATATTGTTTTTTTGTTCCTTTTTTTTTATTCCTGCCAATGTACAAAAGACAGAAACCTGCTTTTTATTTTTTACAGTCGTACACCAAGTAAAGGTTTTACAGATTCACCTGAACAGATTTGGATTTAGATGATGCATCAGAAGCAACTGAAATGATGAGATGATTTTGTATTTTTTAAACGTCAGTGATGTGTCCCAAGTGACCTTTTCTGTTTTACACCAAACATGGAAAGGATAAGGGAAGTAGAGAGATGCTGGATTCTTCCTCTTGTTTTTCTTAAACTCAAGGGAATGACATGTTCAATACTGTGTCCATCTTCATATTAGCAGAAATATAAACTGGAGAAAATGTAATTGCTACATTTAACTCGTACATTTGATCCACTGCTGTATTTTTCTTCATGAGCTGTTTGTTTGTCTACTAAGACACAGATCGTTGAAACTCCTCAGTGGAAGGAGGAAGTCATCACCTCACATTTATTCCATAACTGTATCATATTTGAACTGATGCCTAATAACATGTTGTAATAGAGTGGATAGTGGATTTTAATAGGTTTTTAGGAACATGTGATAGTAATCTGAATGTAATTGACATGATTTGCGTATAAGAGGGACATTGGTGATGGACGGGAACAGCTGGGACGCAATTTGGTTTAACAATATCCGCTAAAACAAACACTTTATTTAACTCTGAGGTCGTATATGTGTATGTGTTTGGAAGCTGCACATGGTGAAGGCTGTAATGATGCTGGTTGTCCACTAGGTGGCTGCAGTGAGCTGTAGGGATTCACAGTTTGACAATTGCACAGTGTGCTGTAGAAAAAGAAAAAGAAAAAAAGGTCCTAGTACAAATAACTTTAATTCTGTATTTTATTTGTTTAGGTGTCTGTGTGTTGCTGCTATTGCACTATGATTTGTGTTTTATTTATTCAGAAATCTCTCTGAAGGTGGAGAGAACGAATTGGAAGCGCCGCACCTTTGTTACAGGAAGTGAATTTTAAGTGTCTGCGGTCCCCTTTGAGTTGAGCTGCTTGTGTTTACATTGTGACCTTCATCAATGCAATATTATGTTGAATTTTGCACATTTTAAGTTATTTTCCGTTCAAATTGATTTTTATTTGTTAAAAATGTTTTTGACATTTTTTTTAAATTTTAAATAGAAGTCATAGATGGTAACAAGATAGTTTTAATGTCGTGTTCCTTTTTATCTCAATAAAATATATCCTGTACATATATTCTGTTTTTGTCCATCAATACATTTTCTTAGCTGTACTTCAGAATACTCTAAATGAACTGAATAGAGCAATTTGAAGATATTGCACCCCAGAAAACATCGCCAGTACAGACAGTCAGACGGACGGATTCTGTTAGACTGACTCATTTCTTGTAACTAGATAGCTGATTGCCATGGGAGGGTAAATGGACTGAATGAGATGTGTCCTGTAGGAGGGGACGTGCTTTTTAACATGGTCCTTTGAGTTCACTTGTCAGAAAAAAGTAAATAGTGCAGCACTGTGCAAACAGCTCACAGTGAGGTCTTATCAGTGTTTAGCCGGCTTTAATTTTAGCAGCGGAGATAAGGTAAGTGTGGGTGATGTTGATGGAGTTTAATGAAGTTTGGGAAAAGGGCTTGTGGTATGTTTGTTTTACTAGGACCCTGTGTACATTGGCCGGTGACTGTGGAGGTTAAAACAAGACTATTGAACTTCTGAAATAAATCCTCCAATCAGGATGAAAAGTTTAATCAACGTGATATAAAACCCTCCCTCGCTCAGTTCTGTGCCGATAGCACTGTGCTAGCTAGCTTGCAGATTTGTGACTCCTCGCTTGCGCGCCAATGCTATCATATGTTTGAGCATGCCAACAATACACAAATGACAAAGTGATTTCGTAACCAATACAACACATTTACTAGTTCAGCACACTGCTAGCTGCTACAGCCTCAGTTGGTCTGGTAGGACTAGCATCTCATGGTGGCTAATGTCAGCTAACTTTAGACAGCTTTGCTGTGTCACTGACATAACTGCACTTCACTGATTTAATTACTTTTCTCTAAGTTTGTCCTCGTCTTGTCCTTCCTTGAAGGTGGCATCTGAAAATGTGCTGCCACTGTAGAACTCATGGACCTATTAAGGGACAATTTGGACACAGTGTTGGAGACGACTGATCTTCCTCGCGAGAGCAGTTCAGTGACGCATGACGCTAAAAGAAATTCAACTTCCCAGGTCTCAAATTCCCCCAATATTCTGCACAGCTTCTGCATTTCGCAGCCTGTAGAACATGCTCACTGAAGACGTACGCCGGCCAATATTCTAAATGTTACAAGTTGTTTCATACTTAAAAGATATATCCACCGTTTTACAGCCACCCTTTTTGCAATATAAGCTTGTGGAGGAAAAGTCTTTTCAGGCCAGCATGCGAAACATAAGAGGTTTTAATTACAAAGTGTGGCCTTTAAGGATATTTCTGGGGATTTGAGTTGAAACATGGTGGTGCAACATGGCGAGCAAGTGGAACAGGAATGTTCTCTTAGCAGATAAAAAGCCTATGAAAAGCTAATAAAACAGTTCTTATGTTCGGGAGATTATACCGATTATATCCGAAATCCTACACACTGAACCTTTACAGGAATGGTTTTACAGTGAACTAAAAGAAAAGTACCTCACCTAACATGTTTCCAGCGTGTGGTCCAGTCCCACTCGCTCTCGATCGCACACACTAAAGGCGTCTGAAACAGACTATAAAGAATCTTGTGATGTGAGCAGAAACTGGACGTGTGATCTACCCTGCGATTGCCACTTGTGGCTGCAGTGACCACTGAGGCAAACGTCACATGTCCCCAGCAGGAGCTGTTACCACACTGCGGCTGAGGACTCGTATCGGGTCTCTGTCAAAGGCATTGTGCTGAGCCATCGTCGCTAATTGGGAATATCCTGAGCACAGCAGGAAGGAAGCGTTTAGCCCGAGTCAGAGGTTCCACGGCGCCGCATGCAAGTTACATTGAATTACTGTTTTCACTGTCCTCTCCATTGTTCTCCAGGCCAATGCTTACTTTTTAGACCACCTGAAACAATGAAGCAAAAACATTCCTCGGCAAAGGTTTCCTCATCTACAAAGGCATCAACGTGGTCCACCTCCTCATCGACGGCGTCCAGGAGCACAATACACAATTCACTCCTGTAATTCTGAAACTTGCTCCTCTGAAGATGCTGAAGCATGACGACATGTTTGCGGTAAGGCAGCCAGAATACCAAGGCAATTCCCCTCCAGTTGTGCATCTTAAGACTCTTTCACAAAGACGACAAAAGCCAGTGTGAGGATTCGGGACTCATCGGAAAGTGTCACAATCAGATGGTGGAAACTTTCTAAAAAGAGACTGCAACGGGAAGCGACAGGCTTTAGGGGAAATTCGGTCAATTCTTGGACAATCGCAAGCTGTAATGTCAACTGAAACGTCATAAACTGAAGTGTTAGCCTGTTAGCGTTCATCACAAATGAGACAACCAACCAAAGACTCAACTGTCACCAAGAAGAAGAAGGAGATAGACTAACTTGTTTCTGATGAAAACACAGGTGCACTTTCACTAAAAGAAGAACTGAGGCTATGGGAAGAAAAGCTTGTGATCCATAAGGAGACTGAAGTGTGATAAAATAGTATTTATTTCACAGACACGTACAAGGACAGGAAGAAATAAAACAGCTTATGGTGATATCTGTCGTACACATTAAGCATTAAAAAAAAAAGAACTATGTACATCTGAGAATGGATGCCTGAGTGTAATTTGAGTTATAAGAACTGAAACCAACAGGCTCCACCTGCCATCACATACTGCAGAGGAACATAGAAAGACTGCGAATACCACAAGAACAGAGAAGACACCGCTAGAGTGAAACAGAGAGGTGGCAGTCAGAGGTTACGGGTTACACAGAAGGACAACATGTCACAAATACAGGATGATGACGAGACTGCACTCGTCTCACATGAAATTCTGATGGATGATTTAAAAAATCTGACCTTATTGAATATATCATAAAAAAGAAAAATATATCAGAGAGAGAAAAATACTTTTACTTTTATTTTGCTGTTTAGATTGGAAAAATATTAACTTTGTTACCTTGTGAAACCCTGCAATAGTGAGGAAAATGGTTCCCCTTATACTAAAGCACTAATTTTCCCTATATTTTAAAATGACTTACAGAGTTCTGCCATATTAAACAGCTTGTAAACTATCGTAAGTTACAGTGAGTGAGCAGGTCATGATAAAGACGCTTCAAGCAGACCTTGAAGGTCTGGGAAGGCCTGGAAATATTTACTTAATTAAGCTATAATGCATTGAAGGAAATTATTAGCAACTTTTTAAAATATTGACTACATTTTTATATGGACAAATCATTTAAAAAAATAAATAAATCCAGAGAGCTTGGAGAAAGGTGCAGAATAAAAATATCTCTTCTCCTAAAAAAACATATTTATTATTGTGAATGAATCATTTTAACATGCTTGTTAGGTCCAAAATGATTGTTTTTGCTGGTTCCAGCTTCTAACAATGTTTGTGAGCCATTCAATTCATGTTAGATATGCGTTTTCTCATCGATCAAAGTCTTTGTGGTTGCCAGTTTGTTGGAGAAAAACTTTAAACTAAACTAAAAAAAAAGAAACTAGAATATGTGGAGTATACTTCTCTAACGTTAGCTAGTGTTAGCGATGTTAATGTTAGCTTGCTAGCATTAGCAAGCGGACAATATCTTTAAAACTATCAATTCACAATCATTACAGTGTAAGCTAGTTAGCGTAACATTAACATTCACTAGCTAGGGTAAGCAATGTTGATAGCATTAACAACATTAGCAACCGCTTAAGATCAGATGAGTCGAACAACAGACGTGCTTTGACCTTTATTATTTGGAGGATAAAGATTCAATCACTACCGGCTCATCCATCGCTAAACTATGATTTTTAAACCCAGTCTGATAGAATGAATAGCGGGTGTCATTTGGACTGTTTAGGTTTTGTTAAAACAACATTGCATGTCATTTTTTGTTTTGTTTACACAAGCTCTGAAAAATGCCTGGCTCACATCCTAGTGAGATCCCCTGTCAGATATAATTTGAAAATTAAACAGTTTTACTTTCTTGGTGAATGTTGCCATGGGAGTTCAAGAAGTGCTGAAAAAAACAACAACCACTAATTCGTCTTTCGTCTGACTGCTTAGAAATAAAGATGAACACTAAAGTAAAACAAGTTGGACGAAGACGACATCAGCAAACACACTGTCCATACAGTAATCGTACAGTAACACAGCTTCATATAACTGGGTGGACAGACACAAATACACAATGATGGGAAGGTTCTCCAGACATGGATTATCAAGTCAACACATCTTTTCTGTGGGAAAATCTGGAATTACATACGTACGGTTGAATATTTAAGGTCATTTTCTCTGATTATATTTCTTATATTCCTTTTTTTCCCAAATGGGTTTCATCATTGAAGTGTAAATAATATGATGAGCTGTAATAATTTGTCTATTAGAAATCAAAACAAGACTTAAAAGTTAAACCATGTCTGCAAAACAATCCCAAAGAATATTTTTTTTCTCTACATATAAACATCACTTATAGTAACATACATGAAATGTTTTCTTTTTTTTTTTTTTAAAGTGTGATATACAATAATATACAAAAAAAGCTTCAATTGGATCCATGCATAATATGTGGAGCTAGCTTGAGAGAACATACAGTTGTCAAATTGTTCTGGGAACAGTTTGACGTTGATGCACCTTGTGTTCCTGATACAAACTACTCAGTCGGTCAATCAATCAATCAATCAATCAATCAATCAATCAATCAATCAATCAATCGGTTGATAACTACACAGCTTTGGATCAACAGTGTGTCACCAAGAGACCAACAGAAAGAAACGTTTTAGTCAGCCAGGACACAAGGTTTGTAAATGCAGCTGTCGAAAGCGAAACTAAAACAGATGAAGTCGACTGGAGGTATTTTGGGGCTTTTCATACGGTTCGCACTGGCCGCCCAGAAATCATTCATTTTTCCAAGAGTCGGTGGGACGCAACACACGAGTACAGTGAGTGAGAGTCGCTCTCGTCAATCGGTCGTGTTTGTGCTCATCTCATGTCCGCACCCACCAACCAAAACCTGCTCTGATTCAGCTACATAAACTCGGCGGCCATGAGAGAACTGACCGATAAGCGAAGGCTCCATGGACACGTTCTCGCCATCGACCGCTACAATCACCATGTTCGGCGACACCGACACCGTGTTGCAGCTGCTCATTGTTCCTGTTCCTGTGGTTGATTTGTGTCAAACACCCACTGAAAAAAATGTACGAAAAAACAAAACGAAATAGAAAAGTAAAATATCATCACATTAATTCTTATTTAGTTGAAGCTTCCGGGTGCGTTCTGCGTCTCTGGTCTTTAAAGTGGTGAACTGCAATGTATGTTTTCCTATTCTCATTACTCTTATCTGCAGGTCACATCAGGCTAATCACAGATGAGTCTGTCTGACCAACTGTGTAGTTTTATCACGTTAAAAAATCGGTTTACACTAACTTTAATGAAGGCCTGAGTGCTGAAAGTCAATAAAGTCAGTGGGTGATAAACAACACTTTTGATTATTAAAGTTCAAACCCTGAAGCGGTGGAACTCTATTGAGTTTGTGCCGGTTTAATATTATTCGTCGTCTTCTGCCAGACCTCAAATTGCAGTGAGCTGGCTAGAGATGTAAAAACGTGGCCCAATAACTGGAAATGATGTGCAAATGTTTCCCGAGAAATCAGAACCCAATTGGCCGGACTTGGAGCGATGATTAACGCAAATTCTGACTTTAAATGTGTCCAGTTGACAAAGTGGGGTGGAGGGAAGGGGAAATGTGTTATTATCGAAATTATTTTGATATTTATTTTTCATTAAACAAGTATGTGCTTGGTCTCACTCATTTAGACTGAATTTAATTAGCTGAAGTGACTTTGGTCACCTCTGCAGAGCCTAAAAGCTGCCGCCTCCTTCTGTTGACCACGAAGGTTTGAACTCTGAAGGGCCTCTCGCGGATTTATTTGATTCAACGTTTTTATCATGTATCAACAGGCTGCCAAATATTTGCCGGTTTGCCGTATTTTGCTTTTCTCAGTTTCCGATAATTTAATATTAAAATCCTCGGCCTTATCAGATAAAATAAGTCATTTGAAGATGTCAAAAACTGAATTTTTACTCAATTTTCTTACATTTTATTGAAAGAAATAATCCGTAGACTTACTGGTAATAAAAATAACGATTTCAGTCCTACAGTGGACATTGTCTTATTAAGTTTGTTTTGACTCTGAAACATCTGAAAACATCATGCTGTCTGTGAGCCAGCTTGGCTTTAGTAGCTTCACACCTGCTGAAAAACGTGTTTTTGCTGACCTCCAGTGGTTTATCCTCTCCCTTTGTCCCAGCGATGTAAAGGTGTACTCCAGGACCTTGCCACATCAGTGTTTGGTAACCGGTGCAACAAACTGACCAAACCTCACCCCCCCACCCATCGAAGGTGCCGGGTGTGACAGCATTCAACCACAGAAGACAGCAGAACGCTGATTTTCAGCCTGGTGTCAAGTTGTTCTTTAAAGGTTGTTTGTGTGAATTTTAGGACAGAAATCAACTTTTCATACACTATTATCCCTGAATGAACAGTGTTTAATCTCTCTAAGAAACGCTGCTATATAACCTTTCATAAAAGTGACTTTAAAAGGAAGTTACTGGTGTTATTTGGAGTCTAGACAGGAAAGCTAAAAACTGGTTTTTAATATTCTCTAGCTAAGAAAATATCCATGTAATGTCATTATGCTGGTGGTTTGTGAAAGGCCAGAATCTCTTTTCTTATCTCTCTCTTTCTCTGCATGTGTGTCTGCCATGCACACACATTTAGAACAGTGGATGGATGGATAGAAAGAGGTCAAACAAAAGAAACTAAAGACATCAGACAACAAAAATGAGTATATCATGCAACATAAAATCACTTGCCATAAATGAAATAAATTCTAGATAACCCACCCTCCCTGGACCTTTTACTCCACATCCCTCCCTCAGGTCAGGAGCCAGTAACAGGTTGCCCCCTCAGCTGAGACCATAATGCCCGTAGTCGCTGCTTTGGCACCAGACGCACACGGAGAGACTGGCAGAAGTGATGCTTCCTTCACAGCATTGAGTCGGTCGGTCAGTCGGTGTCATAACGGACGCACATGAATCTGTTACTTCTCACAATGAAGCAAAAACAAACAAACAAACAAAAGAACGTGAGGACATCTGGGTGAGGAAACCGATGACAAAAAAGTTGTCCCAGTCTGTCTGTTCTCCTGTTTGGCAGCTGCACTTCCTGCCTTTACTGGTTGCTAAAAAGTTCAAAAGTAAAACAAAAACAAAAAAAAATCAAAACAAAAAAACATCGCTCCTCTCCGGCGAGGCTGAGGAGTCAGTCCACGTGAAGCAGCATCGGTTGTGAGTGAACTCCTGACGCAGACTGAACTGCATAGAAGTTGCTGAAGTGAACATACAGAAACAAAGTAGGCTCTGTTTACTCTGCCCCCAGTGCATAAGGGTGGAGTCTGCTGATGCATTGTGGGTGGTGTCATTAGAAGTGTCCACTGAATACATCCAGGGATACCTCACAAAAGGCACCCTTCAGTCAGCTAGCACACCCTACTCTGCAAGGTTCCTTTGTATACGTCAATTTTTGTTGTCCTGGGTGGACTGTGGCAGGTGCATTCTGGGTAGTGTAGTTGAGTATGTATGGCCAGCATGCTACAGTGGTGAAGGCAGAGGCTGACTCTCAGGAGGGAGCCCTAGAACGGGCCAACAAGGACAGGATGCTTGAAATCAACCTGAGAGGAGAGGAGAGGAGAGGAGAGGAGAGGAGAGGAGAGGAGAGGAGAGGAGAGGAGGGGAGAGGAGAGGAGAAATGAAAATGGAGAAAAAAGCAGGGAGAGGTTAAGAAGAAAAAAGAGGAATCATGAGAGTAGATGGAGGAAAACGGCAGAGAAAACGCAACTTTAAAAAACATAAATAAATCATAATGTAATTAAGCGCTGCCTGAAAAGCACAGATGTAAATAACAGAGCTGGATGGGAGATACGCAGGCATACTTACAGGGTTATAATCTCTGAGTGTGTATGTTAGGCTTATAATCACAAGTTGGCTGGCTATCTGACGGCCTGTCTGAATGTTTATAGCAGCGCTTTGAACCGTTTTAGTTCTCACTGAGGCGGCTGTGCTATGTTCTTCTCACCGGCTTAGCTCTCATTTGAGGGCATTTTGCGGTAGTCTTATAAATCTGAAGAGAAGTGTCACTTAATTAGGACTTTTAATTAGCTGAGCCGCAGAGGCTATTCGCCTTCCAGAGGTCTACAACTATCTGCCAAACAAGCTAAACTAAGAATGCAAACAACCATGTGTGACCGTCAGTGAGAACTCAACATATTCATAACACATGTGCAACAAATACAGACGTGAGTGGAAAATTCAATCTGACAAACGCAAAACAAAAGTTGAAAGCTGAAAACAATGTGTCTCACATTAGATTGGCATGGACTTCATCTTGACCATAGACGCGAGTTCCTGTATTGCCAAATGATCACGCCGCCTTTGCCTCACCCTGAAAATATAAAACGGCAAGGAAAAAAATGTTTGTGTAAATGCCAGGCTTTGCAAAAGACAGATCTCACTCAGGCAGAGAGAACGAAAGCCCTCACAGCTGTGGCCCAAGGATGTGGGATACATGTGTGTGTGTGTGTGAGAGTCTTACCACACAACAAAGATGAGGGAAAGGACGGTGGTGAGGATGACCACGGAGAACAAAACCAGCAGAATCACCAAACCCAAATTACCTTCGTCCTCAGCTACAGGATCTGAATGGGAAGAGGGTGGGACAAAGAAAACAAGAGCAGCTGAAGAGTGGGACTGAGCCACACACAGAGGAACAGATCCAGGATTGAAGGATACGAAGAAGATGTCTTGTCAGAGCTCAAAATCAAACCATGAGAAAATATGTATTTCATATTTTTGCACATATGTTTCATCCTCTGTGTGTGTCAGAGAGAAAAAAAAACAAAAAAAACCTGTGGTATGTGTGTGTTCCGTGATTTAATTAGTCTCTGGTGAGAAGTTAATTTTAAATCAGCCTTTACAGCTTTCACACAAACATGCATTTATCATTCTGAGGGGAGTAAACAACTCCCTTTCAAAGCAAAGACGTACAGCACAGAAACACACATCAACAATGAAGTGCCCGAAAACATTTGGTATTTATAAGATTAAGAAACAATTTATGAGCACATCTGCCAATGACACTGGACACACACACACACACA
>CAEMYA010000179.1:1722707-1772200 GCA_903131615.1 Diplodus sargus | reverse complement strand
ACACACACACACACACAGAAGAAGACATCTGGTTCACAGCAGGGCAGCTAACAGAGATCTGACGGCATCAGTCACAGTGACTATCAGCCTCTAGTCTGCTGCCAAAACTGTGTATTTGTCTCCTTGTGTATACTGTATGTGCGTGTGTGTGTGCATGTTTACAAGTGTTTAATATCGTGCATGTGTATAGTTTACATCTGCATGCTTGAAACTGCCAGCCTCTTTTTCCCCTGTGTTTCTGCCTGTGTATACGTGAGCTGCTAACTTTTCATCCAGCACTCACAGTAGAAACGTAACACCCTGCTGGTACAATTTACTGTAATTGGGGAATGAAGCCAGACATGAGGTACTTGCACTGATCTATCTGGAGTATAATAACAGTAAATAATTACTTATTACTAATGACCGATGTGGCCTCTTGTTCTTGCAGAAATGGGGTAGAAATATACTCTACCTGCTGTTTGATTAACTAAGATTCAAACTATCCACCTCGTCAGGCTTAAACCAAGACTGAGAACGTATTATTCGGATATACACAGTAACGATACTGTAGAGTGTCAGCACATCACTCCAGTGTATGTTTGCAATTTTATATTTCATATTTTGCTGATGTTAATGTTATATCTGTATACCAAATATTTTTTGACAAATAATTTCATTTTGTGCTCAAACTAAAGTAAGCTGTTGCTAAAAATTGAACAATGACAAGTGATTATATTAGCATCTGGGTCATCTGAGTCATATGTCATCCTCCAAGCTTAGCTATTGTGGCTTATAAGAGGGAGAGAGTTCAAGAACAGGGCAGTCCACAGTGTGTGTGTGTGTGTGTGTGTGTGTGTGTGTGCGAGTGTTTGTGCGAGTGTGTGGTTGAGTGTGAGAGAGAGTGACCAATGCTGTGCTCAAAGCAGACAGGTGTTGTTCATGGTAGCAGAGGCAAAGTTCAGTAGTGAAGTTGTCTAGTGGCAGTAAATACACAGTACAGTTTACAGTGCGCCCACTTCTGTTTGAGTGGCAGCTATTACTATCCATGCACATTAATTTAAACTTGCTTGAACGGCAGCCTGGTTGCTATAGATAAAATACATTACCTCAACTATTAACACACCCTTATTCTGTGTTTGAGAGTGGGCGTTAACTGTCAAACAGGAAGCTGGAGTGGGACTTCAGCAGTAGTAGTAATAGTAGTAGCAGCTTTGGTTATTATAGCGTAAACAACAGGAGTGGAAAAAGCAACAGACTCATAACAATAGTAATTCAACTACTGTTCTACATTTGAGCTACAACGAAAGTACACACAATTCTAGAATACAGTTGAAGTGTAATTATGATTTGAAATGAATATGAGTCTTACTGATCGACTTTTCAGTGGAGGTTTCAGGAAAATCATCATCATCTGGCAGTGTCTCCTCTGTAGGTTCAGTGGTGGTGTGGACTGTGGGAAGCAGAGATGTACACACACAAACACACACACACATTTATTCACCAATAAGATGTGTGTATTGTAAAACATTTTGTCCATATGTGTCAGTTTTAAAGTGCTAAAAAAAAGCAACTTGTCTTTTAATCTGGAAATGGACATTTTGTGGATTGTATATCTGACCTTCCCATGGCCTGACGAGGAGAAGAGGACTCCATTCACTCCACTGGCTGTCAGAGTTCACCTCGTCACGTGCTCGAACCTGAACTTGGTGGAGGTGGCCAGCCAAGGCGTCAGATATGATGACTGGACTGTCTTCGGAGTAAATCTGATTGATTGAGACAAACACAGGAAGGGCAATGTGAGAACAAGACAGTAGCACTAAATGAGGACAAAAACTGCTGTTGTGATGCTAGCATCACATGAACAATGTTAAGAAAGTTCAAATAAGGAAACAGCTCCTGGGAACTGCATTGCCAACATATTGTTTTTTTTATGGTTTTGGCTTCAGTTTGTGTTCTGGCTCACAGTGAAAACGTGTTGAAGGGAGACTAAAACAGTCATCTTATACAAGCCAGATTTGAAAAGGAAAGTTTACCCCTTCATAAAAAATATAGCCTATAGATACACTTACAATAAATATTTAATTACAATTTAACCTACCATCTGCAGTTGGTCATCACCTGATTTGATGAGACATTTACTGGTGCAGTATTTAAGAATCGGCCACTTGTCAGATGCATATTCCAAACAAATTGGGGGCAGCATATCACTAAAGTAATCGCTACCTGCTGATATCTTTTGATGCTGTTAGCTAGTTAGCTCAGTTAGCTGTGCAGTTAGCAGTCAGGAGCAGGAGCTTGAAGTACTAGGGTGTTGGTGTTTACACAGCTAGCAAAGGAGTAAAAAGAATGTATCCCTCTGCAGTGCCCTACAGGTTTTTTGTAATCTGCAATAATGTTTTCACATGGCAGCTATAAGATAAGGCATTTTGTTGACTCTGCTGCACACACCTATGTCAGAGTTGGACAGCAGTGTTGACAGCACCTCTTCAGATCTATGGTTATGGTCTACGGTGATTAGCTGGGCTTGCGGTAAGAGTTATTATTTATGGCTGCAGACATTGGCTAATGTGAATATAAAGTGTTGTGAGACGGAAGTCATGCTTAGCATGGGTCTCCTCCAGTGCTCGTGCTTCCCAGCAAGTTCTTAAAATCCAACATGTGCCATAATTTCCATTTAAAAAAATACTAGACAAGTTTTTTCATCACTTGCAGATGATCTCTGCCTCCCTCTGACATACCTCCTAATAATGTTAGCCTAATGTCCGCCTACAATTTAAAGCATGGGATACAATCAAAAATCAAGTTGTTAGATGATGGCACTGTTGGCTGTGGTTTCCCAAAATCCTCGGTAACATCTTTCTAGTGGGCTGGTTAGCTAGCTGTAGTTTGACCTGTATACTGCTTCATTCCTCTCTGATGACACAGAACATACGAGAAAAACCTTCTTTGGGTCAGTCAGACTGGAGATGTTTTCGCAGTAATGTGAACTAAACTATTTTAAACTCGTCAAATCTGAATTTACAACAACTTTTTTATTAGAAAAACTTTTTTAGACTTTATCAAGACCCATGGCCACCCTGCTACAGTATTTGTCTTGACAAGATTGCGCCCCCACCCACACTGAAATGAAATGTTGGACCTTGTTTACTAACCTCTGACCAGTACATTGAGCCCTGTGGCCTGTATCTGATGTGAAACACAAGGGGGAAGGCATCATCCAGCGGCCAGGAAGAAGGAGAGTTCCATGAGACGTAGAGCCTCTTTGAATAGCCGTCAAGCTCCCTCACCAACACTGACTCTGGAGGGTTTGGTTTCACTGCAAAAAAACAGGAGAAAAAAAGAAAGAATATGAGATTCAACCAAACTTTTTCCACTGCGGTGGTCATACTATTTGAAGACAATAAGACACAATTTCTTCAACTGGTTGCTATTAGAGTCTTTTTTCCCCTTTATTGTTGCCATTTTTTTCTCTCTGACAAACTGACATTGTGTTGCCATAACATTGCAGTTTTGAAAAATATAAAGCGAACCCAACTTTGATCCAAATAGTGCATCCTTCAATCACCTTGTTATTAACAGAACTAACCAAAAGTCCTCTGAATCCTGACCCTCTTTATTCATGTATCTAAGCACATTTCAGTCCAGCATGACAAAAAGGAATTCAGCCGTTGAGAATAAAGGCCCCCACACAACGCCCAGACTGAAACCAACAGCTAACTGCCTTTATCCGACCACTCTGTTGCCTCTTGTCTGACCAGTTCAGCAGAAAAGTTGCATTGAACACACCGCTTCGACATGCTGCCAGCTCCACAGTAGCGTGTACGTTCTGAGCTTGCACGAGATGCAATAAGCGGGTGGCACTACATGAAAACAGGAAATGACGGGACGGAGTGCATCGAAAAACAAAGCCCACACAGTATAGAGCTCAACAGTGACCGCCCACTTTTTAACGGCTACGGTTCCGGAAGTGAATTTGCCATTCATTCACTCCATTGACGTTTCATAAAATCCTTATATAAAGAGTTTTAGGCCTGGAACCAACCCAATAAACTACGACATGAATCGCGACCATAAAACATTTCTTTTGGCGCAAAAAAAATTTGTCAAAATGAGAAAAAAGCAAAGGTACAAGACTGTGTACATAATTATCTTAAGAGTAAAGGAACTACTCATCCCATAAACCACTGCGAATGTAACAGCGAATGTAACAGCTGGTGGAGCTCGCTGTTACCATGGAAATGTTTACCGAACCCGCAATTTTCTTGTTTGCTAGTTACTGCTACCACTGAACTCGACGATCGTTTACCACAGAGCTACCATGATTTCATTTTCTGACCTACTGTGTTTATTTAGAGATGGGGAGAAGAGTGTCAAAAGGGGTGAAAATCACTACAAGTCTCAGTGGTAGCAGTAACTAACGAACATGAAATTTGCGGGTTCGGTAAACATTTCCATGGTAATAGCGAGCTCCACCAATCAGAGACGTTGTCTGCTCCGCATGTTGAATCGGAGCAGACAACGTCTGCGCAGCTCCAAAAGCTTCCAACGCAGCTGAACACACCGAACATATTTGTTCTCGACCTCATCCGATTTTCGGTTTGGCCAGTGTGTTCCTGCCTTAACAGATGAACATCCAGTAGCTCTTAAGAACGTCACAGGGACGCAGTGAATGGCTCTGCTCGCAAGCGGCAAGAAGGTCAGGCAGACAGAGAAGCAGCAAAACAAAATAATTGAGGTCATGATATGAGGAGCTAAAGGGCAAAATCGCAACAGCAGGCTATAAGAATTATGTACAGCATTAAAAATCCATGACGTTTTCGTGTGCACACCTGCGTGTTTGTATTTAATGAATATTCATAAGGATACGCCATCTTCCTATACTTTGTTTTATCTTTACATCTGCATGTCTGAGCTTCCATGAATGTGTGTATCCACAGATGTGCCTTGCAATGTTTGTTAAGTTTAACCTGTCTCATTAATGCATGTATGTGTGTACAGACAGGACATGAACCCTGTGTATTGGTTTAAGGCAAAATCAGGAAAGTAGACAGAATCAATTTATAATAACCTTCATTAATAAATGGCATATTTATAGTTAACTAAACTTGAGTTAATAGATATTTCAATTTTAGCAATTAATGAAATGCTTTATAAACTATTTATCCAGCAACTGTAAAGGGTATAAACTGCAATAAACAATTTCTTAAAATAGTTATTTCACTGTTTGTTCACAGTGAAATAACTATTAATTAAACTTGAATCAACCACAAATGTACCATGTATTAATGATGGCTATCTGTATAATGTGTTATCGAGTAGACATTGGGGTACTTTTGAAGCATGAAGCTTGTTCTGTGTGGGAAAAACAAATGATTAAATGAGGGACAAGGCCAGCAATATTGCCAGCCAATCACAATAGTAGTTTTTGAACAATGCTACAGCCTAAAGTGAATGTGGAGCAATGGAAACAAGAGAGAGATGACATAACTGATGATCCACTAGAGAAAGAAATGTGTCTCTAGTGTGCTTCATAGAAGTACAATAGCGAAACAAATATTTCTCACTAAAATAAGAAAAAATATGTTTTGTCACAAAGTTGATCATACATAGTTCGTGTAGCTTAAACCGGACATATGTTGTCTCGGACCCCAAGCCATTGGTCTCTGTGACTCTCAGGGTATGGAAGGTCTGCCAGAAGGGAAGTTCATATACATCACAGTGCTTGCGGGTGATGTCCATAAAGCATGGCCTCCACCCGAAATCACTCCCCCTTGGAAACAAGACAAAACATGTTCAAATGTAGCATTCTCTTTGGTTACAGAAATTATGGTTGAAAGTTTCCACATATTGCATACACGTATACATTCCATTCAAGTTGTTACTCTTTGGCAAATGCACTATATTTAGCTTCTTCATAGCCCATTCTGTATGTCACCTTGAGCTTTGGGCATTTTTTTCACACTTGCAGTAACTCACTCCTACCTGAAGGAGGCATTGTACTTGGCTGGCAGGAAAGTCTTCACCGAATCCACCCATGAGCAGCGAACATGTGTGTGATTGGGCACTTGACAGGAAATGCTCAGCAGCCCAGGGGGATCTGGGAAACGGGAGTCAGACAGATTCATTTACGGGACAGAGATGGTGTTTGTTTTCATTTCAAGGGCTATAATAGACGAATATTTTAAAAGCTTCTCTGTCATGTCCTCAAGTTTAAAATGAACAGCTCGGGTGTCCCTGTCAGGAACCAAAATGTTTCAGGAGAGGCTTGGCCAGTACCATGGAAAACTCCCTGCCCCTAAAAAGGAAGCCCACTTAGAAAGCCGCTTCCTGTTTGAGACATTAACAGGAAGTGGAGGGCTTTGTCTATGTCACGGCCGATAAGACCCGTTTCCTCCGAAAACCAGTAGTGCTATTCTAATTATCACTGTTGTGCTAACATGTCCTGTTTCATCCAGAGAGCAAACATGAATTCAAAAAAGATGAGAGAGAAACAAAGAGGAAAATATGTTGAGGGGAAGTCTAGACAGGGATGAGAATGTCTGAGTAGGAGAAACAGAAACTTCATTCATAATGAATTATCCAAAGAATGAACTCAGCTGTGAGAGATTGGGATGCTGTGTCTGCAGGGGCTATGGGGGACGCAGGCATGCTCCTGCTGCAAAGAGTATTTCTTTTAACGCTGCAGTCCCGTGGTGAGAGACTCAAAGTATTGTAGAGCCGTTAAAGTGTAATAACTCCTAAATAAGACACAGTGAGGGTGGACGAGTCACAACAGCACTTACGGCCCAGCCTGAGTTTGACGGAGTGGAGGAGGAGCCCCTGGCTGTCATAGCAGCTGTAGTTGCCCTGTGCTGAGTGGTCGGTGTGCAGCAGGACTAAGCTTCCATCTAATGTCACTTTGTGCCATGGCAACGCTGAGCTCTGGTTGAGATGCCACACCACAGGGATCCTGGTTGGGGACATGTTAGAGTTTATTTATTTAGTCGTTGTGGGGACTTCATTCACTAACATGTAAGTCCTAGGAAATTATCATAGCTAAATCTGAATATCACAACTTTCATTAAAATTATACATCCAACATTATTCTAGGTCTCACTATGTGGCAATGGAAGATATTTCAGCAATAAAATACATCAGGCCTCGGCTTTCACATTAAATACCTCTTCAACAAATAACATCTTACTTGTTTTTATAGTTTTCATCTTGAAAGATGACTCAGCTGATGTTTACTCTTCCTGTCTGACTAATTTAGTTTAAGAACATTTAGCCTGTATCGGATGTCTTTCAAATCAGAACATTTTGCACCTAATTTGGCTAAACATGCACTTTTTGGCATTTCGAATTGCAATAACTTTGTTCTGTTGCCTTGAAAAACACAATAGCTGAACCACTATTATATCTAAAAGGTTTCATTTCTAAAATGTTATTTTGTCCACGATTTCCTATATTTCCAGGACTGTCTCCGAGCATTTCTTGAGGAAGGCACTTATACATATGTGTATCTTCAGATAAAACCAGAAAAATATGTACAGTTGAGTGTATGAACATGGATAATTTATTTGTTAATGCTGAGTAACTTGAAGCTACAAAGGTTATAGTTTTCATTCTTTACCTGGTTTGTGACTTCCCGCACGCCAGTGTCACATTCGAACCCAAGCGCCCGTACTGCACGCCTGACACTGCAAACACAGACATCACATAAAATATTAATTCACATTGTTGTCTGGCTAACATTAGCTGCACACCGCTCATTTTGACATACCGTGAGTCTGCACAGTCTGTATTAATGTGATTTAAGCGCCACCATTTACAGTAGAGTCAACAGTATCACCATAACATGACCATACAAGGTTACAGATCCTGCAGACAGTAGACGGAGGAGACTTTGGCACGCAGTATAAAGCGTCTCTAGTCTGTGTTGTTTTTCCACAAAGTTTATCATAATTGGTATTGATCTGTATCAGCAAGTTCACCTCAATAGCAGAGAAGCAGTTAAGCATTTTTAAGAATGTAACAAGAAAAACAAAAGCCATTAAGGAAACATATATATTGGCATTGGAAAATTGAGCCATTTGACTGTGAAAAGCTCCTAGTTCTGCTGATGCAACTGTTAATCAACACCTAAATGTGTAAATTTTCACAACTTTGAGCCACTTTCCGCTCAATAAGGTGTATACATGCATCTTAAAAATCCAATCATAGTCGCACTAACCCAGTAATTCAGTTTTCTTGAGTGTCATGTAAACGTACTGATTGTCTTAATTTGCCAGGCCATAAGATTGATTAACTGACTGCAGAGGATTCTCCATAGTCTTGTCTCCACGCTACGTCTTAACATCACAAGGACCGAAACTACAAAATAAGTGACTGACGCGCTTTGGATTTTGGAACACTGAGGACGGAAACAAGAACCACTGATGCACAACAGTGAAACTTGTTAAGTCCCTTATCAACTGTAAGTATCAACTGTTGAAATGAGAAACTTGCTACGTCAATTTGAAGGACACAGTCTTAAAAGTTCATAAATAAATAAATCCAGTGTTAGAGAAAGGAAATATTTTACCGTCATCTTCGACCGCAGTCCTTGACGTTAACTAGCATGTTGGATATTTAGCTTGATAATCAGCTAGAGGATTACAATGGTCACTTAGATCAGAGTCCTGCACGGGTCTTATTTTAAAAAACCGGCACCCGCCCACACCCGCCATAATTAAAACCGCATCCCACCCGTTTTCCGACAGTAGCACAAATTACATCCCGCACCTGAGTCGACCTGCTATGAATTGATACCGACGACCGACCACACCCGAAGGAAAATTAGACTGACGCAATTTTTTAAATGAAAGTAAGCCAGTGTGGGGAATGGGAGTTCTGGAAGGGCGCAAGCACGCATGAATGAGCTCATATGAAATATAAATGCTTATGATTTTGAAATGCAGGCATATTTTTGTAGATGTGTCGCTGATGATTTATTTTCATTTATTTATTTTTTGCACGTGACGCCTTGAAAATGGCAATTGCAAAACATGACCCGCGCTCTCCAGGCATCTGACCCAATCCAACCGTGTCCGACATAGTACATTATTTTTCACTGTTTCATCCAAATTGTGCGGATCACCTGGTACCCGCTGGTACCTGAACCCGTGCAGGACTCTGACTTAGATAACTCCTCTCTCGAAACAAATAATAAAAATAGTATTTCTGTATAATAGTAGATGCATCTTCAATCCAGGCCCATGCAGGGGAGTTCATGATGGCTGTGTGAGCATTATAACCAGAGAAAAAAAATGAAATTCCCGAAGTAGCCAATGACATAAGTATAAATATTACAGTATGATCGATGGCCACAGGTTTCAGAGTATATTTTTAACAGGTGTCCTAGTTCCTTAATGGGTCAAAGTCCTGCACACCATCTCCAAACCTTGGTACATACGACCAAACTATGTATATGGTGAATTAACTCTTTAATCCATGACCAGATGCAATGGAGCCTAGTACTTTTATAGATTGTTCTATAACATGTAATTACCCATGACAGCCCATGAATATGCATAAATAACGCTTGGTTTGTAGCATAGAACAACTATTTCTATCATTAACTTAAAGGATAAGATAGAAGCTGCTTTTCTTTTACTTGGCATCATGCAAAATTGGAAGGTAGTGTGGATTCTAACTGATACTAAGTGCAGTGTATAACTGAGCAAATATTTGTGGTGACTGTAGTAATTTGCTGAGTTGATACTCTATCTGCAGTGTGTGAGAGTGTGTGTGCATGTTGAGCTTGGCTCCATAATATGAAAGCTGGCATTTACAGAAGATCTGGAGTGGAAAAACATCACTTTGACTGCCAGCCTGCCACGCACACACCTTCATTAATTCTCAACCTCAATCACTCAGGCATGCACACTCCCTGCTGGTCTCTCCTCCCTTGGTAACAAACAATTTGTCCCCGGTTTGTGTTTGTGTTTCTTTGTTCATTTTATCTCTTTTAATCTCTTTGTAACAAGTTTGACTCGGAATAAAGTCATAACATGAAGGATAATAACCTTTAACATTTTGTCGAGTCTTGACTGTCAATGTGTCGTTTGCGTCAGTTACACCCCGTTGCCTCTGGGGGAAGCGTTTCGAGGAAGTTATTATTGAATTTGCTGTATTGGTATATTTATGTTAGTTTTACCTGCTTCTATAACCTCATATGCCCTTCAGGGACCAACTGAGTTAATCCTAAATTAAACTTCACACATACTCAAGTAGAAAGCTTTACTGAAGGCCTTTTCAATACTTTGCTTTCACGGACACCTAAAGTTCACTTTGCTGCCGTTTCTGCTGTTGTTTTAGTGGCTGTGCAAAATGAAACAGCTGGAGAAAAGAGCAGCAAAGTGCTCCACAGTGATTTTGCGGTTACATTTATACTCGAGAGGAGACAAATGCATACAGAGAGGAGGACAATGAAACCTACCGAGACTTTTAAAAGAGACGTTAGTAAATGGAAGCTACTTCATTCTGTTGTGGTGATTATGGGAGAGAATTTATTACATACAACACAAGGCACACTTAATAAATTTGAGCAACCAAGACAGCTTTTTGCGGTCCCCATAAACAAAGCTGAATAGATATCACAGCTAGAAAGGACAAACAGGATTATAGACATTTCTCTGCTGCCTGCAGCCTGTATGTATCGAGTGTCTACTGTGAATTTCAGTTTAAGCAGTGTGACAGGCGCATTTTCTATCCGTGTGTTTTGCATTTTAATGCTGTTTAAATGTACACTATATATAGCCATTTGTAACAATATGTCTGTAGTTTATTTTTATGGCTGTAATGGACAAATTGCCAATGAAAAAACAAGTCCAGCATAAATTCTGGACACGACTGCATGTCACAGCAACCTCTTATCTTCCTGTATTTGGTCCAAAAGTCAGAACCTTACAAAATTATGTTTTCAAACTGGCAACGAACCGAACCATGGTTCAGTATTATCTGGGACCAGGACCGACTCTTTCGGTTGGACCAAGGTGGTTTCACACCTGGTACTTTGGTCCGGATCTTTGGACGGTAGGTGTGAAAAGCACCCTCAAATACATAATAAAATGCAGTTGCTTGTTGTTGTCCCTTTTCAAAACATTTAGATGATGTGGACTGGCAGTTGGAGAATGCTAGTTCACATCCTGGACATTGCCAAGGTGCCCTTGAGCAAGGCACCAACCCCCTAACACTGCTCGTTGGGTGCCATAGCATGTGTGGCAGCCCCTTCACTCATGTCCTCTACAATGCGTGTGTGTGTGCGCTTGTGTGTAATGTGAGTGGGGGAAAAAAAGCCAATTTGGGATTGTAATAGCATATACAATATATATACATAAAATCCCGACATAGAAAAGTGCCGTTATATTTATTGATAACAGCAGCTTAGTTAGCCAGTAACGGTAATAATGACAAACTGCTGGTGAGTCATGTCTGCGAATGTTTTGATATCAAACCGACTACATGTAAAGGCTGATGACTGCCACTCTGACGCTGCTCCGGCTAACGTTAAAACTGTTATCATTCGCTTAAAAGCTTTAAGGGGTTTTTCAACAGCTCTATTCCACCAATTGTCTGTCGTTTACAGTTGACAACTGCCAAGATACTCTTCAAGTAAAGTGATCACCTAGATTGTTATATGTACAAAGGCAGAAACTAACATGGAAAATCAAGAATCAAGAATCTGATTTTGCACATTTAATGCAAGTTTTCCAGCGATAGTTGTCATTATAGCTGGTAAAATCAATAAGTCCTGCCAAAACTTTGTAGTTTGTTGAGTAGAACCTGGCAATTATAACAGTTTAAATCACGATGTATTGAAGTCCAATTTCAGATTGCAATTTTGTTAAAACAAACAAACCAAAAACATTTTCATTCCTAAAAAACTGTTTCTAGGCAGCTACAGGGGTCAAAGTCCTTGAAAAAGTGAATTTCCCCTTAAACTTAATAAATTACCAATCTTCCTCTGCCCCTTTTCTTATTATTTCCTGTTCTGTGTCATCTTTGCTTTTCTGTCAATCTTTCAATTCAAGTTCTCTCTAACCAGTTTTAACCAGATTTAATTCTTACATTGAACCACTGAAAGAACACACATACACACACACACACTCTCTCTGTGTGCGAGTGTTACCTGGAGCCTTGGTGTAGTGAAAGAGCTGGCTGCTCTGAATGTGTGTATTCATGTTTTATTGGCAGTGAAGTACATTATTCCCCAAACCCGCAGCGTTCCACTCATATCTGATTCTGCCTCTGGCAAGTGGGCCGAGACACACGCACGTGCTTACACACACATGCATAAAACCGCACACATATGAACACATAAACATGCAAGTACACATGTGCACACACACTAATGCACACAGGAAGGCTGCAAGTTTCTCCTGACATTGAAATCAGATGGCAGGGTGGACACAGAAATTGCAAGCTGGATGAAACTCAGTACTTTCCAAACAATAAAAAAAAGGAATCTGGAGCTGCTGTAGGATAAAATTAATGGAGAGGGAAAACTTTTACAGTTTCACCTGAAGGGCTAAAGGCGAATGTTCTTATTGTTGGAGTGAGCGATTGGAGAAAGAGATACAATAATAAAAAGAGACAAGAGGGACGAAACCCCTTAAAAAAAGAAAGAAACATGAGTCGTTTTTTAATGCCAGACAGATCCCTGAAGGGTTGCGTGAGGCAAAAAAACAATGCTTAAACAATAGGATTCTTGTTAGCAGAGTACTAATCCAGAAAAAACATGAATTCCTGTTCAGCTATGAAAAGACTCAAGTTGCACATCCAAATTCTGACAATGAACCTGTAAAGTGAACAATGGTGTTTTTCAACAAGAAAATGCATTCTCTTATTAAAATTTTGCTCAAACTGCACTGTATCTAGTTTTTATTGTGAATTATGTGTTTCCTCTCCCTGTTCCTCTGAAGTAGCTGTAGATCCCTTAAGTACTTGGAGTCAAGATAAGTCAAGAGTGCCCAAAATAGTTCCAAAGGACTCCATGCCTGATCCTTAACAGATTGTGCATTTCCAAGTGTGTGTGTGTGTGTGTGTGTGTGTGTGTGTGTGTGTGTGTGTGTGTGCAAGTGTGAGTGCGTGTGCGCCTTCAAAATGTCCTTGTAAAAAAACGTGTCTTTCTCTTTGCTGCGCATGCATACGTGTGTTACCTTCATCAGTCTGAATCTGAGCACAACTGGGACGCAGCGACCAAGATAAAAACCAGATGACTGTTAGACACACAGGACTGGACAAAAGGCCTGGCATCTAGAGAGAGGGAGAGGAGGAGGAACAGGTATTAAGTTATTAAAGTAATTTCTAAAACCTAAAAGATTGGCAGCAAGCATTAAAAACATCAGCAATAGCAGCATTATCATCGTCATCATCATCATCATCATCATCATCATTTTGGCCTTATTTTGTACAAGTAAATTGGTAGGAAAAGACAAAATGTTGGGAACAACAACCTGAAATTTTCTATTCTTTTCTTTTTGTCAATTTCCCTCAGTATAGCAACCATGTACCAACATAAAACTGACTTGTAATCACTTGAACAAATCAACTGTTTCTGCTTTTTCCTTAAAACAGCTAATTCTGTCCCGTAAAGTCCAAAAATGGAAAGACAATGGCCAAGATAACTGATAGCCTCTATCTCTCACTAGAGACTATCTTAGCGTGAGTATTTCAAAATTAAAAACACATTTCCCTCCCAAAACAAAAAGAGTAACAGAGAAGTAAAATATGTTGGAAATGCTTTTTGGTTTCCACTGGTTTTTACTTTTCCCAGAAACTCTGGGAGAAGTAAAGTTTTAGTTCCACTTGTGCTGGAGAACAGATCCATCCTCCAGTTTTGCACCATAAATCTACTGAACACATTTCTTATATAATCTAACCAAGATGTGCACACTGTAAAGAGTAGAAGCCAGTCGAGTAGAAAGAACAAAAGTGTATTTGTTCAGAATTATATCATGGCCTGGTAGTGAACAGGGCAACAGAACCTTTCAATTTGAATAAATAAAATGAAAGCCATACAAACACGGTTAAACATCAGCATGCCAACATGCTCACAGTGATAACGTTAACATGGTTTCCTATAAGAACTTCTGTAAGTACACAGAGAAACAATGGAATTGTGAATGTTAAATGTGCAGACAGTGCGCCGTCTCGAAACCATTAAAATATCAAATGTACATTTCTTTCAACTGAGAGCAAGACATGTTATTAACAGAGCAGACCTGAATGCTGTAGGAGAAAGAAATATGCAGCGTAGGAGGAAGTCATTCTGTACATTAGAGTATCTAAGAATAGAAAGAAATGATCTACACTTTCTCTCTGCCTTAGTCGTCTGATGGAGTTATGAGTGGGTGACTTGATGCTGCTGATATCTATATCCTCAAGGGACATTTTCAGACAGCTGTATTCATAAGGATCACTGACGCTCGGAAAAAATTCTGTGTGTCAGTCTTTGTTTGTGCGTATGTGTGTGCTTTTTCGCAGTGTCACACAAACACACACACACACACTTTATTGTTTCTTTTTTCCATTACCTATTATCATTCCCCTCAAGCTGATCTGATTAAAGCTTAAAACTTACAAAATGCGACAACTGATCTCCTGACATTGGAATCTCCTCTATGTGTGAATGTGTGTGTGTGTAAGAGAGAGAGTGTGTATGAATGTGATAAAGGGTGAAAGACTATGTGGTGTATGTGTGTGTGAGCTGCAAAGCCCAAAGTCACACACCTGTTGCCAAGCACACACACTCTATCTTATATCTAGTGCCGCTTGTCTTTATAGAGCTGCATGTGAGATATGCTCATGAAAAACTTATCACCGCTTTTAACTGCACCTGAACAGACAGTGACAGATGGAGATTATAGGCCCATTGAAATGGTGTGGTATGCCCTGAGGGCGATGTAGTCCTGTTCAAATAGGATGTTGTTTAATTCAGGGTCTGATCAATAAAAACATTCAGACCAACTCACTCAAAGACAAGCAATCTGAAGGAAAAATTAAGAAACTGTATATATTTCTATATATTTAAACATTTTCCATTGCGTCAATTAGTAGAGTTATATATAGAGAACTCAAATCATATTATCACAATCTTCACAAGCCTGTTTAAACACAAATAGTCAAAGAAATCTTTGGAGCAAGTAACCACATCGCTCCAAACACATCTTTAATGTGGAAAAGGTGCTCCAGAGCACAGGTGGACAGAAAATAACACCATGATCAATTCACAAGCCACAATCTAAAACCCAGTCGTTTCTCTCTCTCCTGTAAGGCTATATACAGGTTTGAAATGGCCTATGAATTTCTCCATTTTGTACCACTAAAACACATTATTGCCTTGAAGAGAGTTCTTTTTTTGGCACAAGCTCCTCATCCACTGTGCCGCAAGCTACAACTCCTGTTGCACTAATTACAGTGCATAACCAGAGGAGGAGCCTGTGAAGTAATTCATCCAATCAGCATAACCATCTAGTTGGCTAAATCACTCTATTGGTTTGTTGACATAGCACAGATTTGCTAGTCAATGAGGAACTGGGATGTCTGGGAACAGAAGTAAGAGTACATTAGATATTACCATCTATGATTTGCCTGAAAAGTAGGTTGTGGACGCTTTCAAGATCAATCATGACTTTAAATCCTCAAATTGCCCAACCCATACATAAAGTAAAAAAGTTCAACAAAAAGCACATGCAATCCACGAGGAGATGGGCTCATATAAAGACAAAGTGACGGATCATTTTTAGACTGTACTTAAAACACAGTTATTCATAGCAAGTAAAAACTAGAAAGACTGAGAAAGTAAAAGCTGTACAACAGGAAAGAAGAATGGCATAAGTTAAGCAGTGCTCATTCTAATGAGTGTATGTTTGTTATGACACTCCAATACTACCGTTGATTGAAATTCAAAAGTGTGTATGCTGATATGAGGCCTGAAACGATGAAACTGAAAAGCAGTTATCCGTTTTTTAACCGACAGCGTTAATGACGCATGTCAAAGAAAATAGTGTCTTTGAAATGTGTCAGTTTCTCCGACACGACACTATTCATCGTCCTCCCTCAACTTTAAAACCATTCAATGCCAATTTTCTAAGAAACCAGGCAGAGTGAACAACTGTGCAAAAACAGGATTTATTCCAATGTCAAACAGTTGTGCTTCACAAAGAGCAAAATGGGGCGATGAGTGATGAGCTCAGAGACAGTTACAGCTTACATAGTCATGTCTTTTATATCCTCAGATACAATGGACTGGAGTCATCAACATGAACACAAGGTAGAGAGGAGACTAGGCACACAAGTCGAACGTTGAATGAATTGATCACTTCCATCTGCGTGGATAGTTGATTGTTTCTTTTATGTAGCCTAAGATGACACACTACAGTAGTGAAGCCTACACAAGACCAACAATAACACTCTCAGGGATTCAGTTTCATTTAAAAGCAAATACACCAACACTTTTTTGTGAGATAGTATTTGTTCAGTTGCATACAAATGGAAATCAATAGAAATCAACAGTTCATAGGTTTAGTTTTTTTAACTACACTCCCACACTACAGATGTTCAAAAAGTAGTACAAAAAGTACAAAGCACAGATGATAATTAGTTGAACAGTTAAAAATATATGTTAATTAATTACGCCACTGTGCATGCGTGATTATAATTTCCCTTTCCAAGGCTTTCTTCACATTGTATACAGGCAAAGGTTTAGGCAACACGGGGTAACACACTTTATTCTGTCTGACAAGTTTATCAAGACCGTATTATCAGTTGAGAATAGACTTGAGAACTCATGTCATAAATTGTGACTGACAGCTGTAGAAAGGGTGGAACCAAGGTGTCTTGGACCAGAAAATGATGGATGAAATGTTGAATAAAAAGTAAAGCTGCTTCTTCAGTTTTACTTGCTTTAAACAAGGAGCTGCCAAACCACATGATGAAATACATGTTCGTTTTTTCATTTTTCTACTCTCTGAATTATGGGGAAAACACCTGCACTAAAACCTTACACTGTTATATCTTACACTGGCTACAAAATGCTGATTTTACAGAACTACATTACTTCCTTGACAGCTGTGTGCAATACTGGGTGTGACAAATACACTGGACTTTTGTTAAAATCGTTAAGAGGCCCATTAAGGCCTCCACTATTAATGTAAGATTGTAACCTCTGGTTCTTGGCAATCTTTGTAAGCATGAGGTCACGCTGCTAAACAGATCATCAGTTTGTTTAAAGTAGAAAATAAATATAATCAGGGGATCTTTTCATCTGGAAAACAAGGTGTTATGTTTGGTTCATACAAGTGCTGCGCGGCTGCCAGAGACCAAACAATGGTGACAATGTGTTTGGTGAATTTTGGACACTGACTGACGATGCTTGTAGATTCTAATTAACGATGTGGAATAGTGAGGATGATGACTTTTGGCTTCAAGACAGGCATTGTAAAATACAGGACAGCGTAAACATAGGCTAGTAAATCCATCTCCTTGAAAACTATATTTCCATGGACGTACTTTCCCTGCCTTTTAATTTTTGTATTTGTTCTACTTTGTTTTCTATTACTTTTCACACCAACACAGTTGAAGGTTGAAAAGTTTGAACCCTGCTAAATAAAACACACCATTAACAACCTAACCACTGTGGGAACAGTGATACGGCCCATTTATCATCACACCATTTTTCATTATAAATCACCTTGGCCTGACTTTTAAGACATATTTCGGCAATTTAAGAGCAAATCGCACTTCACAGGATACAGATCAATCAATTAGAAGTGGATTTCAACACCTCCTTTTCCAGTTAAGTGGCGTATGTGCTTCTGCCAAAAACAAAAAGAAAGAATAAAAAAAATATATATATAAAATTGTGAAACTGTGCAGTAAAGACTAAGATTATATGCCCCAATAGAGTTCTTGAAAACTCTATACATGAGTAGAGATAACCTCTGCTTCCACTGGTGTCTCTTGTGATGTAGCAGGGCAGTGCTACATTCACCACTACGGCACTGCAACTTCACACAGCGCACTCAGCAAATTCAAATCTCACCGACTCCTGTCTCCCTCACTCGTTTGCTTACATTCCTCTTCCTCTCTCCATCCCTCCCTTCATGCTTTGTCAAGCCTTTTACACCCAGTACATTCTGTACCTGCGGCCCAGCTGGTGCACTTGTCAACTCTTTACAGAGACACAGGATTTCACACTAGGGATGTCCCGATCAGGTTTTTTTTTTACCCCAATACATTCCATTGATATTAAGTAAATGCCGATACTGAGTCCTGATATATATATATATATATATATATATATATATATATATATATATACATACATATATATATCATAAAACCCCGATCCTCTACCACGGAGAAGAGCTGGTTATCCAGAGCGATTAATTCAGTTACCTTCTCTCTAATATTTTTGGCCATGTCGCTGTCTTGAGGATATTTCTCTTAACTTTTGAAAGTATCCGCGAGTGTTTGTTGCTTCGGTGTCTTTGCCTGTATTGCTTGAGTGAACTCCTTGATTCTTTGAGTGTTTGTTTTTTTATTTGCCGTATCAAATGTGTAGTATTAAATGCAGCTCTTTTGTCATCACGTGATCGGATCGGGACATCCCTAACAGCAACATTTCAAACTGCCTGTGAACAATATAACCCAGCTCCCAGAATCCACCGTGTTCAACTCAGTAGCTACTTTTAATACAGCTTTAGAGCTAGAAGAGGTAATGCTGGAACATTAAGTAGCAGACCTCTAAACTCTGAGTGTTTAGACATGGATCACCAGCAGGAGAAGTGGAGCATACTTCTACAAGAGGTTAAGTTTTTAAAGCCTTCGGTTAGTGTATGAGATAATCAAAATATGCAAAGGTTTACACACGTCAAACCAAAATAACAGTGTAACAGCTACGATATCTTGCGTCATTGCTGGGATTTCAATATTTACCGAGAATGGGGAATAGCTCTTTTATGCATGAAATAAATAAATGAGCAGAGGATATTTCTTGCCGTGCAGAAATCCCTCTAGTGAACAAGCAGTAAATATTTGTTGATGGGAATAAATTGGTGAAGAGAATATTGATTTAGATTCTTGTCTGCAACATCTGGGATACCTTCTTTCCCGCTGTCCACTGCTTTTAGTTTATGACGCTTACTTTTCTAAGCCTTGACACAAACGCTATTTTCCTCCCGCTCTGCTCAGCAGTCAGTCCTTGGCTCCAGTTTACATCCCTCTGATGCCAGAACTTTCAAGGTTCAGTAAACATATTTATTTCATGCTTTATGACGGCTTGCCCTCTTCCCTTTCCTGCTTTCCTTCAGAGTAACTAGAGATCAGAAAATGCACGCTCCATCCTCCTGTACCTTCCTTCACTTTCATGTAATTTTTCCATTCAATTAATTCCCATTTGCTCTCTCTTATCTCTACCTCCACCTCACCATCTTTAGATGTCTATTTTCTCCCTCCCAGTCGCTCTTTTCCTGCCCAGGCACTCTTTATTTTCCCATTCTAGTGCCAGACAGTTCAAAGTCCAGTAAACATATTTACACGAAGATTTCTAATTCTCCTCCCCTTGAGAACAATGCTATTCCTTGAGAGCAAAGTCCTAATCTGTCCTCTCGCCCCTAAGCACACGTTCCTGCTATTATCTGAGTGTCAGTTGCACATGTTGCATAAGCATTGTTTTCTACCAGCTCTGCTGTATGTGTATGGCGTTCTGTTAGGGTCTGTTCTAAGTGTGTATGTGTGTAAGTGCATCTAGTGAATGCAGAGATTGACAATCTAAGGTTCCACCCAAACATTTGGAGCTATTACTGGCAGATGGCCACAACAGAGGAGAATCAAATCTAAAACTACGCTCTCTCAACCAAACAAACAACCTGGAATCTTAGGTTAGATACTATAATTGCTATCCCTTTTTTATTCTTGAAAAATTACTCAATCCGATTAATCATTTTTCAAAATAGTCTGCGAATAATCAAATACTTTAAACTAGCTCTAATCCATTGGTTTAATCTATCGGAAGGAGCCCAGGTGGAAGTTGATACATGACTGAGGAAAGAAAAAACAAGAACAAGAGGAAAGCTTAATTTAATCTCTGCTGCTGCTGCTATAGGTTTTATCTAATTCCTGAGAATAACTTGTTTTTCCTGTGATGCAACGCAAACTAATCCATGACTGTTTTTTAAAACCAGTGAAGCTCACTCCTCGGCCAATCAACGGTACACCGAAACTCCCTCTGGAAGCCATACTGGAATCTCTACAGACCTGATTTTACCACAAACCACTTTCCTCTGCAGCTGAAGGAGGTCTTTTTGAAGCTAAATGTGAAAAGCCACGCTTTTATCCAGTGTAAACATGTCTATAGTAGACTATGATGCACCTCGGGTGCCAAGGTACCTGTGAGGTGGTTAGGAATTAAATTCTTATCCTCACTTAGCCTACTACTTACTGAAAAATTATGCTTGATGCAAAACAGCCGCCGTGTGAGACATTACAACCCCCAATAGTAGACTAACAAAGTCAAGGACCACTATGCTTTGAGCTTCTCAAGTTTCAATGCTCTCTTTTTCCATAGGTCGTGTGTGAGTGTGTGTGTAATCACAAGCCTGTGAGTCACCCTCATCAGTCACCTTTCTACTCCAACTCTTCAAGCTGGAACCAGAATAGACAGGCGAATGTAGCCATGGTTATTGTCACCGGGATGCACCCAAGGTGCGAGAATTCCCACATGCAAAGAGATGCAAAACAACAGCGAAGTCCCAAGTACACAATTTGTTCTTGGAGATAAAATTGCTCCTATTTTTGTTGATCCACACCAGAACCACAACCCGAGTGATTAAGAATAATGGCAGAAGCAGAACATGCTGAAATTCCTGGGTGAAAGACATTCTTTCCAAGCCAATAGCAATAACGAGGTCAAGGGTGAAAGCCGAGGTATCGGGACAAAAGTACTGGGAGACATGACTGTTGACGAAAGACAGGCGGAGAAGGCATTCATTTTGTGTGTGAATCCGGAGTTGATGATAAAAAGGACATCGTAGTTAAATGAGGTGTGTGCATGCTGACAATGAGTAATTCAATCCAAAAAGGGCTCTCTTTTAGCCAGTCCTCTTTATGGCAGCACAATCCCACATGGTGACTCACTCACACTCTGACATGCCACTGCACATTCAGTCGGCTTTACAAGAGAAGAAGAAACAAGACAGTGAGAGAAGAGAAAGACAGGGAAAAGGGGGGAAAAAAAGAGTGGTGAGGGGGGAGAAAGAACAGAAGACAGGAGGCTTGAATACCAAAGGAACAGATGGCAGGAGACGTTAAGAGTTAAACATTCAGATAACAGGCTCATAAAAATAGGCACAAATATCTCTGAAGTCAGATTCTCTTTTCCACACGCACACGCACGCATGCACACACACCCTTGCTGTTTTGCTGTCCAGTGACATAACAAACGACTACAGGATGTCCTGTTCATGAGGACAGGTCGTTAGAGGTTATGTCATAAATTAAAAATTAACAAAGACTGATGTTTAATTTAACCTACTGCCTACACAACATGATCATCCGTGTGTATGCGTGTGTGTATCGTGTGTGTCAGTGTGGGTACCTGTGTTTGACACTAAGGATATGATGACTAGTTGAAGGATTTCTTTGCCTAAGTGATACAAATGCGCGTGTGTGTGTGTGTGTGTGAGACAAAACTGTTTTATTGTGTGCGTGCGTGTAAACGTCCACTGAACCAACAACATAGAGAGGTCCACAATGGCTCTGGTGTTTACTCAGGTCACTATGGCAACCCTGCACACCCTGTCCATCTGACCTTTCCAGGCGATAACAACACTGCTGAGTGACGTGTTCGTGTGTGTTTGTGCTGTATTTCCATATGTGAAGCTCCTCAGCACAAACAGGGCTCCCTGTGTTTTTGTGACCATACAATGCGTCTTTCAACCATATGTGTTAGTTAGCGTGACATAGCAACGCCGACATCAGTGGAGCAGGTGAAGACGAGAGAAGTGGTAAGGCTGTGTCAAGAAAACAGCTGTTGACTTTGCCTTACCTTGTGCAGTATAGATATAATATGCTGTGATGGATAACCCCCCTTTGTGCAAAAGCCAAAAACAAAATGGTTACTGGTCTTGAGCCCCTTTGATTAGAGTTGTCATACTGGTCTCGTCTGGAAGGAAAGGCTGAACTTTATATTGCTCTATATGTGTGTTTGTATACATGTTGCACCACAGCATTTTTTGCATTGTATTCTGGTTTCATATTATGCATTTGTGGCTTTATCTTATTATTTTTACTTTATTTTTATTTTGGACATTCATTTTTTTTTTTCACATTCCAATTCCAAAATCTGATTATAAAAGAACTTACATTTAATTGCTATGAGCAAGAGTGTATTTGCATTATCATAGTATCATATTGCCATCGTAAAATTATATTCAAATGGCAATACTATTGTTTATTGCAATCCTTCTGTGACAGGTCTACTGATAATTAACTCTCCACAGATATTATTTTTCTAACTGAACTGTCCTTTTTCGTGTTGATCCCAGTAATATTGGGATCTTAAAATCAACTGAACTAGATGCCATTCTAAATAACAACAAGCGCCCCTAATGGCCCCATAATATTCATTAATTTACTGATGATGATTAATATCAGACACAAATGAAATATAAATGAAATATAAGGAAAACATAAAAAAAAAACTGCTCAAATACCTAAGTGAAACTTTGTACATTTTTAATATGGCTCAAGATAGTAGAGGCTTTTTTCTTTGTGTTAAATGGTCTTGCACTTTTATGGCGCTTTTCCAGTCTACTGACAGCTCAAAGCGCTTTACAATACATGCCACATTCATACACAGATGGCGGAGGCTGCCATGAAAGGCGGCAACTGCTCATCAGAAGCAATTTGGGGTTCAGTATCTTGCTCAAGGACACTTCGACATGCAGCTGCCGGGAGGCGGGATTCGAACCAGCGACCTTCTGATTACTTGACGACCCGCTCTACCTACTGAGCTACAGCCGCTAATCCCTGATTCTGTTTTTTATCACTTAAAGCATTCTGTGTGAGAACATAGACATTCATGTTGAAACGTGTTGAAAAGTAGGCTGCTCTTTTTTCAATTTTGGGGGGGAAATCTTTAAAAGACTAAAACCATCAGCCGAACATGGTGTAAATGAAAACAGCTCACACCATTCTCTGCTTTTCTACTATCTTTCTTGCTTTCTTTTCTCACTTTTAGCTGTTAATTCAATTGAGTTTGTCCTTAATCTCTTTCCATCTTTGTGCCTTATTGGGATATTTTAATTTGCAGCATTGAGCATGGTGTTAACACATGAGAAGAAAGGACGGGCTGCTACACATATGAAAACAAAAACACAATATCTGATTTTGTCAAAACCCTGACCTTATTTTTCCATTTGTCCTGGAGAGTTCAATGTTAGACCAAATGACAGAACATTATTTCTGGGTAAAACATTATTATTATATAATTTTTAAAGAATCCTTTTTATTAAAGTCCTTTTCCCACTTAATTACATAGGTCCAAGAGGGAGAATTAAACAAAAGTCCATGCTGAGCCTGTTCACCCAGCAGGATAATCTGATGAACTGTCGAGCTGAGGGGAAATCTTTCAGGCTAATGGTTGGTCAGACTACAGTATCGGGCACTCTGAGGAGTAATTTGAGTCCACTAGATATAAGGTTTCCTTACATATTCTTGTATTTGGTTGGTCCAGGTTGGCAGGACACATAAAATTTACCAAATCTGATCCGAGAGAGATCTTTGCAACAGCCAATGAGTTTAAATCAAAGAGGAAGAAAAGCACAGAAGATAACACAGCCATACAGAGAGAGAGATAAATGTTATTAGCATTCAGCAGGCAGATACAGATAAAGGTTCAGTCAGGCTCTGTAATCAAAATCATCTAATGTGGACAGGTCCTGAGCGCACAAGAGATAAAGGAACAGTTGAAGAGGAAAATTGTGAGGCTGTGCTCCTGAGGAGGATTAAGAAAAGAAGATAAACACGGGAAATCTGTTGCCAAGGAAGGCAAAACAGTGAAGGGAATATCTGGGCAGCCGGGGAAGAGACACAAAGGTAGGAAAGAAAGAAGTGATGCAGAACTTGTTCTACATACTTGCAGGGCTTTGCTTTAGGCATGTTTCTCACTAATAATTTGGTCTAATAGCTGCCCTGTTTTAAATTCAAATACCATTACCTGCTTCTTCCATGTTTATGTGTAGCCTAAACAAGAGACATGTTAAGGTGCTTTGTAAGTAAAACATAGCAAACATCTTGGATCAGATAGTTCTACAAAATAACTGTTCATGTGCTTCTTTCAACTCCTATAATACAAATTATATAATAGTAATATCATTTTACAGAATTCAGCTTTCCAAATTAAAGATTCTGACATATTTCACTTAAAACTGACATGTGATTTATAAGTTTTGTCTGTTGACAAACTGCAGGCATGCATAATGAAGAATATGTGCTAAATTGAGGATTTTCACATCAGCCACCGTGACAAGCACTGCAATGATAATACACACTAAGGTGGACTTCTCCAGTGGCTCCAACCATGATACATGGAAGACAGGCGGCTTATATAAATACCTGAAGTCATGGTTAACACTGAAAACAGAAAAACAGACCCTACAGAATCTGAACCTTGCCAGTACTATCTAGCGGTCGAGTTGCTGGTCGAGCTGCTAGGCTCCGTTCCAACTTTTGCCCGAGCCTAAACACACAAGGGGTAATGGCTGCCATGTGTGTACAGAGATAGCACCCAGCCAATCCACAGACCAAGGCCTCAGTCTGAATGTGTGTGTATGTGTGTGTGAAAGAGAGAGAAAAAGGAGACAGATAAAAAGATTTATTATTTAGGTAATTATATGTCAGACAATCAGAATACACAAAAAAAGCTTCTGGCTTGTTACTGAAAAAAGAAGAATTTGCCTTGTTAGTCCTTTCAAAAAGTAAAAATATCACTTTGTGTGTGCAACTTTGGCACAAGTATCACAAACCTGTACTATGTGCAAGTGTTTCTGTGTGTGTGCGGCAGTATCTTGGCCTTAATTCCACAACGCTGGAATTTCCTCCAGCTCTGCCGCCAGTGCAAGATGGCTACCATATGCCAGCTATTCAGACACAGGCAAACACACACATACGTACACACACACACACACACACACACAGTTGAATGAGGACCACAATCCAGCGAGCATTAAAATTTGTAATACTGAAGCCAACCTCACAAACAAACACGCTGAAATTCATAATGAGGTGAAGACTATACTAAAAATACACACACATTTGCAAATGCAAACACACGTCCCCCTTGGCAAGTTATTCCCCACATGGACTGTGTTGGGGTACATTTGTGCTTGTGATAATACATTAGCATGTTGATGAAAGACTGTAAAGGCATAGACACACTACACAGAGCAGGATGTGCCACTGATGCAACAAAAGAAAGTGCACAGTTGTTCATTTACACTTCAATCAACTGATTTTGTTCTGTTTCACCAGTTTTGTTATGTAATGGATACCCCTCTGTGTTCACCGAAGCTTTTCCAGTTCAATCAAATCAAACAAACCCTAAAGACACACATCATGCATGAAGGAGCTAGAGTCAACATAAATCATCAAAATAGGAACCCAACCCATTTTATTACTATTTTTTTCTTTAATCTTAATAAGTACTTGGAGGCATATGATTCACCTCCATTATTATTTCAGATTTATTTGGGGAAATAATTGTGTCTCTGCGTGCATATTTCCTTAATTTGTTTATACACAGAATCTGCCAAAGAATAATGAAACATTTGGTCACAATTACAATTTAAAAAATGATAATGATGCCGGTGGAAAAGCAAGAGATATTTCTGTAAGTCTGCTGACTTCATTGTATGAAGTTGAAGTTCAACATAAATTTTACTGCTCTGTCACATTCTGAACAACTTAAATTGAAACTCTCGCCAAAAAGCAACCTAGGCTTTATTTGTGATTGAATATGAGTCAAACCTTCGTGTAAATGCATAATTATGACGAAAGAGGCACTTTTAAGATTTACCGTAGTTTCGTTTTCCGGCAAGCTAATTTTCAATGGAGTGCAGGGGCACTCAATCCCCAAGTGCGACCTAACAGGCAGGCTTGAGGAGCGGTCCACCATTACTCTCCTGCCTGTTAGGTCGCACTCGGGGATAGACACATTTTGTCTGCCATGACTGCGACGCACCGGAGATCCAGCTCCTACGGTGAGTAGTTCAAAAACCTTCTTTTTAGTAAACTCTGCGTACACAAGCAATGTTCTCAATGCTCGTGATGATGTGTAGAGACGCTGATGACACTACGAGCAAAGATTCATGTTGTGTCGAGCCTTCTTAGTGTTTTAAAAATAGCGATTTTGATGCTAGTGTGCCAGTGCCCCATGCACTCCGTTGAAAATTAGCTTGCCCGAAAACGAAACTACGGTAAATCTTAAAAGTGCCTCTTTCGTCGTAATTGTGCATTTACATTAAGGTTTGACTCATATTCAATCACAAATAAAGCCTCGGTTGCTTTTTGGTGAGAATTTCACTTTAATCATAGCTTGCACAATGCGGACTATAGCTTAGCTATAGCTATATTGAATACATGCTATTTTCAGTTTTAGTATCACTCATTCCAATATATTGGTTACTTTTATTGCACTGTTAATGGAAGACCTTATTGTGCATGAAAAAAAAATGTTTAAAGGCCCGAAAACGAATTGTTTTATGTGGAATCATCAAGAAAGATATTACTTTAACTTCAGAGCTGATAATCTGAATCTAACTTCGATACAACCATCACCTTAACATTAAAATCCTCTGACACCTACCGTACAGAGCTACTGTTATGGCAAGAGAACAAGGAAATATGAAAACGTGATTGGCTCTTAATAACTGATGACTAATAAAAGTTCAGCTGATACTGAATGTTCGAAGCCTGTTGATCACACATCAGCTGAACTGCTCTGGTAGTTCCTCCTTCCTCTGCAGGAAGTGTGTGGACATTTGGTCACTTATTAAATCATGCAGAGTTACAGCTATCTCTTACTGAAAGATATTTGATGACGTAGAAGGAAGGGATAAAGAGTGAAAGTGTGAGCTGCCAGTACTAGATGAGTACTGCCAAACACAGAAAGATGACCTTCAATCTCCTGCATGGACAAGGTGTTCGTGTTCAACTGTTTCAGAGATGTCTTTGAAAAAATAACACTCTTTGCTGCCAGACAGTGCTATAGTTACTCACTGTCTCCTGTTTAGAAAGCCACAGTAGAATATAAGGAAGACCTAAAGAAGCTCTCCAAGCTCAAAGACAGTCAAAGACTAGCAAAGTCGCACTGCTAAACACAGAGGATTGGTAGCTAAACCAAATAGCAAACTGTTTGCTTGCAGAAGAGACACATACTGTACACATTTCTGTAAAATTACATCAAAGAAGCAATGTGATTACTGAATGAAATCATTGGTCTTATAAGCAAAAATTATGTCTATATGCAAGGAAACCTAGTCATACATACAAACATACATACAAATAAAACTTCAAATCTGAAAGGTAAAGGTACTTTAACCCTTCATCCCTTTAAATAATCTAGTGGCAGCCACTAACAATACCACAGAGTACAATCTACTGTACTTTACTAACATTAACAATGCCACTTTGGGAATTAGAGGCTTGGTTCACATGACCAAACAGAGAACAGGGCTTTCACACAAGGTAGAGATTACAGAACAAGGTTTATCTCCAGGACTGATGTCACTTGTATGACCTTAAGAGAAGGTTTCTATTTTTTCCAGTGAGATGTCCAGCTTTTTTTAAAGTCTGCATTTAAAATGAGCCCATAAGCCAAGACATTTTGTTCCAATGTAGTGGCTTTTCAAGCACTCCTGCAAGAGTGCCAAAGCACCACAGAGTAGCCAAACAGATGTTCTCTTGGATAACTACTTGGCTGCCAGCACGAGCCATGGCAAACCTTTCTCTGTAGGTGTAACAGAACGCACAAGTCATGGTTCAGTGGGTATTCTAGTTTTATGGTCAGACTTTGGGAGTTAGACACTGCTTGAACGACTTGCACCTAAACCTTTCACACCAAAATGCAAATGCAACATTGTGTTATGTAACGTGACAAACAGGTGAGATAATCAGAACTGCTTTTTTTCATATTTCGATGCTTTTTAACATAGATATAAATATTCGTTCTGTGCTTTCAGTTGAGCAAATGATGCCTGTTTGAGTACTGAGGTGTTTGATCTTCATTAGTCTGTTTCTGCATAACTTCGGTTTTGAAGCAAGTGATGTTTCAAATGTCAGCCCAAGTTATTCCCAGAGACTCAAGGCGCCAGTGGTTATTGAATAGCTGCGGACATCCCCTCCCCTAAACACCTTTCCAATGGGAGATTGGAACTTTTAAGACTGGAATCCACCATGACACCAACTTTATCTTGTGATTGGCCAACTGGTGAGAGAGTAGGCTAGATTTCAAGTGCTCCATTTTAATTTGTTACACAACTATCTGTAAAACCATGTCAGACAGTATGAATGCCTCACAGGAGAGACTGATATTTAAATGAAAGTGCACCACAGTTTGGGAACCCACAAAACTTCCAAACAGAAGATGTAAATGATTTACGAGGCTCTTCCAGATCTGGTTTTACATTGGTGTACACCAAACAGAAGACACTAGCTGTACTTGTGGGATTAATTGGAGTAGCGTGGGTTGGCTGACAATAAACAACTGCACCTCATGCTCTTTCAAAAAGACTGAGGTGCAGTTAATTAGAAATAAGAATGCTAACCACACCAGCTATAGAAAAGCAAAAGTCCTGCTGACATTTGTTTACATGTTCTGGTTTTCTTGTAAATGTAGAAAGTAAACCTAGCGGAACCAAGTGCAAAAAGGTGACAAAGGAAACTTTTTCCACAAACAAAGTCAAATGTGGATGTGATCTCACCTCTCAACATGTTTGGCTGTGTTTAACTATGCTTAACTGTTTGGACTATGTTCAACTGGAGTCAGCTGGCAGTACCGGAATATTACCATAAACCACAGCACTTTTTAACTGTGGTTTGGAAAATTCCATAAAGATAATGTCTTAGTTAAGTCTCCAAGTCATCTGTATACTGACCTAAACATCTGTCAATTGATTTACGACTATGCCATGACGAATCACACAGCCTATGAGTGTGTGATTGTGCATTTATGTGTTTGTATTTCTTGTTGAATGAGTCTAATTCATGCTGTTTGGTTCGGTACCTGAAATGTAGCAGAACGGTTTGAATCAGAACTGCTGGTAGCCAGAAGAAGATGATGGCCCAACTAACATCTGCTCTGTATGAGCCAATGACAGGCCCTTTAAACATGCACCCACCTTCCCACCGACATCTGCTCTCTGTTATTCAACAAGGCCTTACACACAGACGGACACAGCCACAGGCACATATACACATCTTTGTGTGTAATCAATTACTGGCCCGGCACAGCCAACCAATCAGCAAACATGAACAGAGAAAAAACAAAATCCATCACATACACAGACAGGCAGAGACCAATAGATGGAGAGGGAGGACACTACCATTAAGTTCTTAATATTTTGGTAAGTAATGTGGCTAACCAAAAAAAGACCTCAAATATGACCATGATAGATTAATCAGCCAAGTACCAGTTGATGGCAAACTGTCAAAGCATTAAAAAAAGTAAAAATCAAATGCATGTACGCTCACAAACATGTGCACGCATATGCTGCTGATAATAGCTGTACCAAACTCGGTCCAAGTCAATAAGCCAGTAGGTTGGTTGGCCAACTAACTCTGCCCAGTTCTGCTTTGCCGCACTCCTATGCTGATCCGTGATGTGAGTTGTGAGTTTGTGTATTTCTGTGTGTGTGTGTGTGTGTGTGTGTGTGTGTGTGTGTGTGTGTGTGTGTGTGTGTGTGTGTGTGTGTGTGTACATTTGACTGGCGCCAGGCTACTCCTGGGAGCAATTATAGACATGAAGCAGATAGCTGGAGATTACTGTTTTATGCAACACTGAGAAACACATGTGCATGAATATATGCAAAAATATGATAAACTGGGTTGAATACGGTCATTTGTTCACATTGACACTGTCATAACAATATTACCAATAAATTCAAACACAGATCGTCCTGTAGGCTCAGATCACACCTGTCATGCTCAGTAACACACTATCTTTTCCTGATTTATGTCGTCCAAACCATAGCAATGAAAATGCCAATTATATTCATCTAAAAATCCACACGAGTTAGCTTCGTTTTTTAAAAATGTCTTTATATGTTTTTCTAATTTCCATACACAGGAAAAAGCATGTATTGCAAGAACTATAGTTTTTTTTCATTTCCTGGAACACTGAGCTTTTCCTCATATATTATTCATATATTTTTAGACATGTATGCTGGCAGAAAAGCAAAATAATTTCAAGGCGTGTTACCTCTGTTTTTTGGAGGGGGGTTTTCTAAAAATGGTCATTGACCATGTATAGTCTAACTCGCCTGCCAAATGATGGAACTTTGAGAAGTCCACGTCATTGTGAAAATAACAATATGTGGCATGCCTTGCTAAAACTTAAAGAGACTATACTATTAGTCTTTTGATAAAAGAAGAGAAAACTGAAAATCAGGGTTACATGGGAAAGGCTTAAATGAGATAAGTATTCTCTATAAGTAGAAGTCTGCATATGAATGCAGAATCTGTAAACAAAGAAAGATTTTGGAACTGAAAGCATTCTGGTTTCTGCTTCTCATCTGAGTAGTCTTAACCAATCAAGTTTCAGCAGGTTTTGGTTACAAGCAGATAAACAGTCTGTGTAGAGAGCAATGCGATCCTGGAACCCATCAGCTACCATGTGACCAACCCTCAGCCTTTTACAGGCTTTTTGGGAAAATGATCTGCATTCATATGCTTATAAATGAAAGTCATCTCTCCACTACAACTCCATTCAGGCATCTCAAGCTGCTAATCAGATTGTAAACAATGACCAGGGCAGTGAAGAGGAAGTCTTGGATAACCAGATATCCTGTAGCACTGAAACACTGGCTGTTGCCCCCACAGGATAAATCCATGTGATACTTGAGGGGTCTCAAGATTGAAAAAGGAGTCACATCACAGTGAGGTAGTTAAGTAAAAATGCTTTTTCTTCATGGCACCATATTGGGTGTGACTGTGTTTATGTGTGTTCGGGTTAACATGTGTTTGACTTTCACCCACCGATGACCTTTAACACAGCTGGCAAATAGCTTTCATCATGTGTTCAGGAGGAAGGAAAACATAGGAAAGACATACCCCAAATTACACAAACATGTTAGGGCACACACATACACACAAACACACACACACACACACACACACACACACACACAGAAAAACCCGCTTCCCTCCCCACCACCCACACACACACACACACACACACACACACACACAACTCTGACCGTCCTACACCCACACACACGACCCCTGTTCACTGGAGCTATGAGTCACTCTGCTGGGAACTTCATGCTTTCACCATTACTACCGACTGGCTGACTGACTGTCCTAACACGCTGAAGGAGAGAGACAGAGAGAGAGAGAGAGAGAAAGAGAGAGAGAGAGAGAGAGAGTTTGTTAGGTAACAGAATGGAGATGAAGGACAGGAGTAACAGAGGAAAAAAAGATTAAAAGTACGAGTGAGTGAATGAAGCGGTGAACCAAAAGTGTGTCAGGCAGCGAGAGAAAACGAAAACTGACAGAGGGAAATCAACTGTGTTTTATGTACCTCAGTGGTTGTTGACTATACACAAGGGCACAGTGAGATGGTAAGTTTAACTTCCAGTGACAGCACACTCCAAAACCAGAGGGAAAACCTATCCTCTGAGAGCATAAAGCTCCGCCATGTTTTCTTGATTACTACTGTCTGACTGTCTGTTCAAAAATGCTGCTGGAAACAAGACAAAGAAAGACTCAGAAGTACAGAATGACGTTAATGTGATCCACGTTTACATATAAGTACATTCTATAAGTCCTGCTAGCCACAGACTTCTATAAACATAGCACTGCCTGAACGTAAATACAGTCCATAAAGGCATTTATATTCGGATGTTCTAAACTAAACACTTGGTAGGTTTTTCATGGACAGAATCCACTGGCTAAAAGGGAGTGAATTTATATTCATAATACTCCATAATTCTATAATACTCTATATCATATAGAGAAACATGTTAGTCAGTACCAAAGAGACACTGAGATTCGAAACGCTGCCCTGAAGCCACCATAGATCAACAAGGAAACACTTCTATCGCATAATGCTAAGTATGTTGGAAAACCACCAGAAAATGAGCTTTCACACCAACAATGGAGACAAAGCAATAAAAATAAAAGCAAATCAAACTAATGAGCGCTTGGCACTAAAAGAAGAAAAAATCAAAACCAAATGGAAAAGTGGAAACAAAGAAAAAATATCAAATAAAAATGAATAGCCAATTCCCTTTGGTACATCTTGTGCTGTTATGTTTATAATTAGGGGTATGTCACATGTTTCCAGCTGTATAAATGCACAACTAAGTTATAAGCATGATGAACTTGCATCATCTGACCACAGAGAGTAATTCTCTCCATGTGATTGGCGCTTTCTAAACCCTACACTCATCATTTAGGATTTGCTTTTATTTAATTCATTGCAGATTGGGAAATAGAATAGAAATTTCGAGAGTAGAGGGAAGGAGGCAGAAAAAAGAGAGAGGAGGAGGAGGGCAGAGAAAGAAAGACAACCACTGAACATTATAAACAGTGGGATATGAAGACTTGTATAGTATAAATCCTCAAAGAAGAAAACAGCAGGGGCCGATGTTTATCTATTGTGTCACATCAATTTTGCGCTAGCATATTCATGAGCTATTGACTTAAAACAACCCTGCTGTTAATTTCAAAGGCTATGTAACGACTGAAAAACAACTGAATGGATTTCCATGAAACTTGGGTGGAAGATGGGTCTCACCCAGAACAGATATCATAACTTTAGGTGTGGATCCAGCTCTAAGGGGTGGGGTTCAGGAATTGTTTTACACTTTCTTTACCATTACCAATGGGTCGTTTTTCAACATTTTAGTATTAGTTGGGTTTTTTCCCCCATTTTTCAGGGGACAATTTGTTGCTCATCTCAGATTTGGTGATTTTAAATTGTAGTTAACATTTAGAGTAATACAGGGCTATCGAGTTTTGTGCCCTTACAAAAATGTGAAATAAAAGGCTCAATGATTGTAAAATTGTTATTTTTCCTGGCACAAAAAGGGGAATAAATAATTAAAAAAACTAAAACTAAAAAATAAATTCAGAATCAAAATGGGCTATCAATCAAATTGTTATTTTAAACATCTACATCCGTATTGACCCAAAATATATCCAGTTGGAGCCACCCTAATATAAACCCATTAACAAAAGAATAACTATATGTAACCTATTTTCCGGTGAATGAGCATAAATACTGAACAGAGTTGGGCAGCAGCTGGATTAACTAATTTAATATCTGGATTACTCTGAAGTCTTTCAAACTATGTCATAAGCGCAATTTATTTTCATTGCTTCTACATTTTTGTGGCACAAAAGTCTCAAAATAACTTACATGCCAGCCTGTACACTTGTACAATTGATATACAAGCCAGCATTGGTGGGCTACCACATTTCATTCCAAACATCGACTGTAAACAACCATCAAAAAAGAAAACAGTTTGGGCAGCATGTTTTTTATGGCCAAACTAAGTCAAATTCTCACAGGATCGGGCAAAAAGATCACGCAGTAAAGCAAACAGCCCTCATACAGTGTACGCCAGGCTGGGGCAAAACACACACACACACACACACACACACACCATCAAGTTGAGTTGAGCTGCAGTGTACACCGGAGGATCTACAGTAGGACTATTGAGTCAAGGCAGACATTGGGGCAAACAGACCATATATACATGTCGGGCTGAAGCAGATGTTGAAAAAACTCATCTGCACTCTTCACAACAGAATCTTCAGTGACTATCCAGACAAAACCAGACAGCAGAGCAAACATGTTAACTACAGCAGGATAAGTAGGTTACATTTCAATCAACGTAACACGAGAAACAATCATCAGCAACCTCATTATTGCCTTAATTATTTGCTGGAAGCAGGATGCAACACAAACTCTAACAAAGTCTCTGACAGAATAAACGAGTGACCAACAAAGGGAAAGCCCTCATCATCAGACTGTCTGGCTCTGCTGCTGCTGCCCGGTGCACAGACCTGGCTCACAAACAACCCACTATCCAACCTGTTTGCTTGCGATAGTAAAGCAGATAGGAGGCTGATTTACAGTGCGCCACCGTGATTTGGTTTCAAAGTTTGTTGATTTTTGAGACGCACTGTGTTTGCGTGTACGTGTCTTGTGTGTGTGTCTCTTGAGTGATCGGGGAGACAGATTAAGAAGCCTGTTAAAAGATCAAAGACAGTATGAGAGGGAGGGAGGTTTTAAAATCTGTCAGACCAGACGAAGCTCTACATGATCTCTCTAGCTTAAGTAGAAGTTTTATTCCAGGACTGAAAGTGTTGTACGGTGATGTTAAGTTTTTCAGCTTTCAAGTACCTGAATCAAAGAGGTTGGGAAGTAAAATGTTAATAGTTGCTGATGTTGATCTTTGAACAATGGATATGAAGTACACAAAATTTAACAGCAAAATGGTAGAAGTCAGTCTAGCTCTGCATTTGGGCTCCTTTGCTGCCTGTTTGTGGGGATCAGTCTGCGCACTGACCTTTTCCATCCACTGCTGTTATGCAATTATTACGAGTTAAACAATTGGCATAGATAATTCACCAGTCCAGTACAATTAAAGCAGCACGGAAGGGGGATTGGAGTCAAACCTCAAGCAACGGATGGAAATATGGCATCTATGTTATATATTACATCATGGTTTATTTGCTAAGTCAGTTTCCATTTAACTTTTTCATAATATATATCCAACTTGTTCTGTCTATCCCAAATGCAAAAAACTGTTTTTATGGACTTCATATTTTTATTTGCAGCATTTCCACTGAGCATATTTTGCGCGCAAAGAGAAAATGTGCTTGAATAGAGGTAGATGGAAATGCACAAACACATATTAATGCTAAGACATGTTTTTTTCCCATGCTGCCTATTGCCTCTTACCCTGGAATGTTATCTAACATATTAGCCATTGTTGACCCAAGGAAAACAATCCATTTGATAATTGTTTAACCAAACAAGGTCCATATGGTCATCAAATATGCTTATCTAATAGAAGACACAGAGACATGTTTCACCCCACTGTTATTTTCTGATGTGGAATTTAATTTGAGATTTTGTCTCATTCAGAGTATTTCAGTCAAATATATTGTTATTGTTTTTGGTGGGAATGAAGCTACCTATGTCACAGTTTGCACATGGATTATTGGTCCTTTGAATCCCTAAATGTACAGTACGTGGACATAAAACTGCAGTTCGTCCCTCAGCCTCTGAAAGTTTACGAGTTAAGAGCAGTTTGTTTCTATTCTACCTCGAATGATGGTTCGTTAGGATTTTGTGTATAAAAAAATAAAGCATGCCGCATTATGTCATTATGAAATATCGCTTCACTGGCACCAACTCAAAAACTTGGGTTTGACGCCATGCAATTGGCAAAAGAGAACAAAGCCTGGAGATCATTTCTCATATCTATCAATTCTAGGCTAAAACGATTGATTTTCATGTCTGAGCAGTGTTTTCGAAATGCATTGATGTCAACACCGGCCGCTTGACTCATTGCAACCAGCCTTAACCCGGGCAATAAAACTGTCTTCAAAAGAACATTCAGTTTGGCAGAAAGATTCAAAGTGCAGCTGGCAGTTAATGCCATATTTAGACAACTCAGACCCACCATTTATTAAAGTAAACTTGATAACGAGTGAGCTTAGAACTCAGACCTGATTCGGACCAATTGTAATCAGCAACCATTTTCAAGCAATTCATCGGCCCTAAATTAAGTAACTCATTGTCATTATGTATTTATTTTTTTTAACATTTATAAGAAACGCTTACAAATAATTAAGCCTTTACTCATGGAGTGAAAAGTTCAAACATTTTCAAGGCATCCAACAATGAACTTGAAGGCACATACATGTAAGAAAAAAAAAGGGTTAAAAAAGACTCTTATCTGAAGAATCCACCCAAACAAATTAATCTTTTAAGAAGAAGAATATAAATTGGATCCATAAATCAATCTAAATTAGTCTACTCCAGTAGATGAACTGTACAAAATGTTACACAGGTCCTCTATACATCTGGAATTAAAACATATACTTTAGCTTAGATTGTGCCTTCTCATTTAGCCATATTTCATTCATCATTAAAAGGTTTTCAGATTTATAATTCCCTCAAAAAATATCCCTATGTGGATCTGCTGTTCGGAGATTGTTTTCTTTTAGGTTCCTGCAGCTTCTGTCACATTTGTTAAATCTATTGTTGAGTGTTGACGTTGCCATGCATGTGATGACAGCTGACACAATGTACTACCATCGTGTTGCTTAGAGCTGTTGGGAGGACAGAGAGTAGCACTACATCTGAAGCAAGTCTGGTCTGGTCCTTTTTAAATAAAAAGTCCTCCTGAGACCAAGATGCTAGGACAACACAGGACAACCCATATGAGTAATTAGTGTGTCCTGATGCCACCATTATAGTGAGGGATAGATTTTAGTTTAGTTTAGTTTTAGTCAATTAAAACTACTAAAAAGTTTCCTCTGGAATTAATCTCTACACTGACAACAAGACAAAAAATGAGTATTTTATCAATCCAAACTGGAGTGTGAACATTCATTCATCAAAGAGGCATTGCTAGTGTAGTCATGGCTTCCTTCTCATCTGTTTCTGTCACCTGCCTGCCAAATCAGATATGATCACCATGCTCCATAACATCTATTCGCCCCCGTTCAAGACTGCTAACGCTCCATGAAGACAACAAACACATGCAGGAGCGAGAAGCGAGGGAGGGAAAGTGAGGGCAGCAGACAGGTAGAAGGAGTGCAAATAAAACAATAAAAAGGCAGAGGAGGAACAGGGACAGAGAGATTACGAGTGAGCGAGGCAGAAGCAAAACTGAAAGGAGACAAGACGAGAAGATAAAGAGAGGGAAAACAGAGAGGATTTGTGTTTAAGGTTGAAACAGGTTCACACTTTCGTAGGCTGTCCAACATAATTATGTCATTACATTTACACACGCATACGCACTTTTGCTGCCCAAGAGACATCTTTGCTAAATCATAACTTACTGTGACATAATTCAAACAGACAAGTCTATCAATTATGTATGACCAGAGCAGTAAAAATAGTCGCCTTGTTGCTGTAGAAACACATGAACACAGCGTTTTGTCCATTAGAACACTCCATCATCTCAACTATCAAATGCTTCTCTCTTTTTGGTCCATCTCACACTTTTATTGATTTGGATGGCGCGATCACCAAAAGTGTTGTGAGGTGACCTTTTCAAACAAAGGGTGGCCTCTTAAAGCTAGACCACCCACAGTTACATTTGTCAGCATTTGCTCAAACTATCCAAAGCAACATTAATAGGAGTGTTTTTAGTCTGTGCGAGTCATCTTAACTCACCTCTCATCATCTACAGATTCTTCCCTTTTGTCAGCACTCAGTCAGCACTATTGGATGTAGAGGGGTTGTTTTTATCATTTCAATGACAGCCGAATAACAAGCTAAACAGGCTACACTCATTTCTCTTTTAGTAACTGTTCAGCGTGTTTCATGCTAAACTGTTTAAAGTTAAGAGTATAAACAAAGATATACAATTCTTTGAGAATGGTTGGTCAAGATCCAAAACACACACTTTAAAAATGAACAATAACTTCCCATTCAACCAGTTTATTTTAAAAATAATCTGCAATTCAAAAGCTTCACTTTAAGAGACAAGAAGTCTCCTACTTTACTTAAGTCCATTCTCAGTCTTGTGGATCATAACTGACAAGTGATGTCACTGTGTCCTGCTGGTATGTCCAGGTGTTGGACTGAGATTAACGGTGAGAACAGAGAAACTTTCCCCCTTCAGCAGACGAGTGTGAAAACAAACTGCACATACATCATTCTGCAGAGTCAAGCTCAAACATCCGAGTCAAGTAACAACAAGCAACTCGCATTTTTGAGTAGAGGGGGACTTTTGATTTGCTACACACTGGAAATGTATTTATTCATCTTATTCAAATACAAACATGAATCTGTGTAGAGGGACTATAACTCTTAAAAAGCACCAATGGTGTCTTTCAAAACCAATAAATATTGAATCTATTGCAATACCATAAATCACTTCCTCTAAGGGATACAACAATTAATTATTTTCAATCATTCTGCTATTTATTTAGTCAATGAATCATTTTGGCTCATAATGTCAGAAAACAATGAAAAAAGTTTAACACAATCAAAACTGTTGTTTGATCTGACCAACAGTCTACAATCCAAAAACAGTTATTTGATGAAAAAAAATTCAACTGACACAAGATCAAGAACACTTTACATTTCTGTCTGATGAAACAATGAATCAATTCCCATTTGTTAATCTGCAAATCAATTCAATGTTTCATCACTATTGAAGAGACAACTTGTTTTCTACAAAGGATACAAATAGCAATTCAATTTCCATCCCATGGAAATAATGAAACAAACGCTTAAAAATGGTGGTCTGCTTTGGCCTGCATTCAAAACTCACTCTGCCTCTTGTGTGGTGCTGCGGTGAGGAAAGCTGTTGTATTATTCATTTACTCATGCAAAAAGCTTTCACACAGCGGAAGAGTGTACTTATAACTATATACAGAGACATAGATACACTGTTCACATGAGTAAAAGCTCCTTTTCAACCCCGTGTGCCACAGTTGGGGACCTGTCCAACAGTTGATGACACAGTTTGGAGAATCAGAGGAGCAACCTTGAAGCAAACAGCCACATCCCTGAACATTATCTCCTAAAGCCTCAGTGACAGAATGAGCCGCACTATCTCAGGTTTAACCACGCTGTAGTCTTTGTGGCTCAAAGCCATCACTGCCACAGTCTGAAGAGACTGGACAGACGTAGCCAAAGCTCAAGTTAGTTGTGCTTACTTTACAGTGTAAACTCGTATTCTCTTTTATCTGTTAAATGTCCAAAGTTATCATTATTATTACAGCTTACATACACTCTATTTAAGTGTATATCCTTGTCTTCCTTTTTACCTTTGTGTATATTTGTTTTTTAAATAAATTGTATTTAGTTTTTATTGCATAATTAATTAATTAATTATGGTCTACACTTGTTCAGTCTTACCATTTGCTTGTCAGTCATCTGTGAAGCACTTCGGACTGCACTAATCTGTATGAAAGGCACCATACAAATAATGTTTAATTCATTGATAGAAGCTAAACTTGGATTGATGATGGTTGGGTCCATATCAATGTGTATCTGGTGTTGTGGTAGTACTTGTTTAGGTGCCAAGTAGCACTGACACACATGTCACAAAATCCACAACTTCCAGCAGAGAGAGACAGGCAACCACTACATAAAGACAAAAGGGGCTCTCCTTTAGCTCTCAGATCTCTTCAGTGCTTCAGAAAATGTGTCCGACTGAGACAGCAACAGTACATTACATCTTCAAATAACGAGATGGTTGATCTGATGCTCTAATTTCATGTTAGACACCAGGTTACCACACAGAACATTTTTTAGGACAGCAGTGACGGTAAATATGAACACCTGCAGGGTGGGAGTCAACACTCAGCAGCCAAAATGCTGGTACTGTTTTTGCCACAGCAGCTTGTAAATCAATCCACAGTATTCTTCATGCTGGTTTGGCAAGTAAGCACTCGTAATTTGGACATAGAATCTTATACCAAAGAAATCAATATAGTGTTTTTCCAGCACAGACTAATATTCTGCCAAGTTCTAATAATCTCCCCCGTTAGCAGTGTTTTCTCAGTCAACAGTGCACTGGATAGAGAAGTTACAGAATATATGGCTATCCATAGATTTTTCCTTTTACTGGCAAGTTTGCAGCAACATGTCAAACAAGCAGAGCAAATTCCACACACATACGGTCATTAATATTTGAGATACTGATACAACATATACAAACCTCCCACTGCCTCTTATTAAATGAATTGGCCAAATCGTAATCGAAGTCAGTGAATTTAGGGTTAATGTTACGCCCCAATTTAAATGTTATAGTTTCCTGCAGCGCACGCCTGCAGCAGTCCACAGGATCTTAAAACATATTTGTCAACCATTTACCAACCTTGCCACCACAGTTTCATAAATGATGAGGCATGCTTGAGATCATGTAAACAGCACTGTACTACGTATGAAGATTAATTATCACACAGATGATGGGTATTAGCGGGCACATTAAACTAAAGACAACTTTGAGCTCATTCTGTTTAGAGATGGATCCATTACCTAAGTGCAGCTTGAAATTTCATACTCCTGCAGCTTCTTCTCTTACAGCTGTTGTGATGGCACGTTAAGTTAAATACACAAATGCAAAATGAGATGACCAAAATACGACCTCACCTAATCACCTAAAAACAGTCTCCACTTGGGCTAATCAGTAACAAATATGATGCCATCTTCTGGTCTCAAACTGTAGCACATAGACAATATTTCTGTACCAAACAGGTAGGAAAATTGTTTTTAGTGTGATAGTGAAATAAAAGATGAAGGAGTTGGTGACTCCCTTTCGAAAATTGTATTCATCCATAACACTCTTGCAATTAGGGATGCAAATTATAAGCAAATACTTTACTTAATACAGTTAATCATAAGTCATTTTTGAAACATATTAGAAGTCTTCCCATAAAAAATCAGAGAGTGCTATGCTAACAGTTGAAAGAACAGATAAAATAAACGTCCTTAAAAGTTATTTGAATTATTAACTAAATTACATAAATAATGCCTTTATTCTAATTGCGGAGATGCTGTCTGTTGCTATAACAACATCCAACCCATACTGAGGCAACTAAATGGCTAAATATAATAATCAGTTTGTGTAGATTGTCTTTTTGTATTTTCTAAATAAAAAATACTTGTATTTTAAAATGACTTGTTAATAACATCCATTTTCTCATACCTGTGTTTACAAGATACGTTCTGATGTATTTGTGCTCATCTCTGATTCTCGGTCAATACATTTTCAATTGGTTTAATTCTAAAAGTTCATTAATCAATTAAAGATTTACCATAAACAACCCTACTTGCAATAACGCTGCATCAAGCTCTGAAAGACTTTTGTTTAACATTAACGCTTCATATCTTTTTTTGTCATTATATACACCTAAACATTCTTATCTTATCTTGAATTTCATGGATAGGCATTCTTGCACAATAGTCTTATTCAATGTATGTATCCATCATGCTATGAAATATGATAACAGGCCAGATGAAGATGTGAAATGATGGTGAGATATTTCCAGACTCTTCTGGCAAAAATACTTTCCTCAATGTAAAACAGATGCAGCAACCTTCAGATGTTTGGCATCAGTTCCAATATGAAAGAGCGGGTATAGGGTTTCTTTGCTGAGCCATTATGTATTTAATCATCTGTCGCCCATCATACAGGAACAGTTTTGTATCACTAAGAGCAGCTTTAGCTGTGCAAGCAGAAACGAAAGTCCTCACTGTCTAACAAATAACACACTTTCACTATCACCACACTATCGCTCTCCTTTAATGGTCAGTTGACCTCAAAAGGAAGCCACAGCCTCAAGCCACAAGATCAAGTGGCTTGACCTCGTGGCTTGGGGCTGTGGCAACTGTAGCAAACATAGACAATCGTAGTAAATGAAAAAATTAACAAGCCAGGTTGAGATTAAATAACTTTATACTGTTCCTAGCAGAAACTCCTGAACAACTGAGCAGAGCTCAGAGCTGCATGAACAGCAGCACAAAGGAGGAGAAACACCCCACTCTAGGCCCCTCAAAGTTGGTTTAATATCAAGAGCTGGCTCTTTCTGTCTCTCTGTCTCACTCACACACGCACACACACGCGCACACACACACACACACACACACACACACACACACACACACACACACACCAAGAACAGTATGGCCTCAGACCTGGCAAGCAGCACTGAAGTTCTTGGAGCAGCTTTCTCTCTAATTTAAAGTTGATTGCTGTGGGCCCTCTGTGTGTGACTAGTGAAATATGAGTGTGGAGAAGCGAGTATGGAGGCTTGGACTGAGTTTAGCTCTGTGCGCCAGTGATTATGTGAGTGTGCGCTTAAAAGTATTGGATCGTCTGAGTTTGTGCCTATGCATATATACGTGTATGCGTAAGTCTGTGCAAAGGTCTAAGTGGAGCTTGTGCATACTTGTGTGCAAGCGTGTGCGTATGTGGTTTTTGGCCAGAGCTAGCGCAGAGATTGGACTGCCAGTGGTAGATGTCTGCAGGGAATCGGGCGAAGCTGAACAGTACCTTTTCTCAAACTTGAATGAGGTGTTTCGAGGTGAGTTTATTGAACTGAGCCCGATTAAAAAGTGCACATAAGTATAATAAGTTTGGTATTTTTAAAAATATTTTATAACTCAAAGTTGGCAAAAAAAGTGTAGATGTAAGCCATGTTTGAAATGTCACTATTGTCAGAAATCCTAGTACCTTGGATTTCCCTTTTTTTTGGATATCCCAGCAGCTCCTGAACCAAAAAAACACATTTGTTCACGGAGTTAATTTCTACATAATCTTTTTACAGACTTTTTGGTCACAATGTTTGCAAAACGAAAATACACTCCAGTTTTCCTTTTTATAGGCACAGAGGACATGGGAATCCATGGGTAGAATAACTTCCCAAAGGTAAACGAGGTGCCTGCTGTCTCTTGTTTTTTTTCTTACCCCGTGTACATTTAGTTTCACAGCGGTAAAGTGGTCAAGAGAGTGGGAGAGCTGATGTTCTGTTAGACAGTTTCAAAGCCAGCTGTCTTTAATGTGAACCAGACAAGCTAAAGATTAAAACTATGGAACGTCTTCCCGATCAGGGCCACCCAGTCTGTGAAATGCGAAATCCATTAACAGTCAACACTACTGTAACTGACAGAGATACTGCAGGGAGTGGCCAGGTGTTTGGCTCCTCTCTCCACAGAGCTCATAGTAACTCTGGCGAGGAGCAAACAATCAACTTTAATCACTCTGCATAGACTCAACAGATAAAGTAAAATTAGCTGAATGGATTTCAAAGCAAAGAAAGTGTGATCCAACTGGGAACCGCTAAAAACCTGGGACATATTAGCATGGCAGGGCTGGCTGCCTGTCTTTCTATTTAACCACCACAGGAGGAAAATTGCCTCCAATTGGTCAACAGACAGCCAACAAACTACAGTCTGAGTATAAACTCTCCCAGTCCACTTTGTAAAGCAACCAACAGTGGCAAACCATTTGTCTACAAGAGAGGGAAAGTCAAAAATTAGCCTAGTCAATGGGGTGAAATGTGATTGGGCCAAATGTAACAGGACAACTAAACCCCCAAGGATGGCAAGACATGACAAACTCTGACCAAACCAGTAACAGCCTGAGCCACTTTGAGCTTATTACACCAGACTAAAACCTTTAATTAATCCATGAATTCCCCCCATGTCAACATTTAAAGCAAGGCGTAAGAGTGTAAGCCACCATTTCATGACAAAGAAAATCGTACAGCATAGTAAAATTCTAGTGCTATCAAGGTTCCTAAACCAAAAGTTTCCAGACTCTGAAAGCCTTAACGTCACATCTACGTTTACAGAATTATTCTATTCCGACAGCAAACAAAGTGTATTGTCACTTTGTGTCTTTTGATCATGATTCATTTCTAATTTCGACACCCAAAAACAAAAAACTGATTTGAAGATGGGATTACTTCATTTCAAACATTGAAATTTTTTTAATTTAAAAAAATAAAGCATTTTGCATTTTACAGTTGAATCAGTCAAGCATGTTCCTAATCTTAAAACCACAAGACTTCCAATTAGGCATTTTCAAAACTTTCAAGACATCATACAAACCCTGAAATGCTCTTCATTTAATCATACATGCATCATAAATATGGATCCAACTAATAATATATAATGTGTCATTTTCTATCAAATAAAAAAATAAATAAATAATAACAACAACAACCAAAACGAGCAATCAGCACAAAGTCTCAAAAGTCTTTAACACATGAATGAAAATCTCTGTCAGTCGCCTATACAACACAATCCCTGTGCACCATATTTTCACTCACACAGCAGACTGGCCTGGTTGATAAACACGATCGTACACTGACGTCACATTAGGATTTGTGGCTAAGGGTCAAATTCTGCCACTGATCCGCAATGTGCAATGATACACAGAGAGGCAACAACACAGATTTAAATCTCCCTCCTAGACAAATTTACCGTGACATTCTTAGTGCCATAAAGCTATTTAAGACATCGCATGAACTTTGACCCAAATTTTGCTAAAAAGAAATCCAGAGAGAGCAACAAACCAAGCTCATTTTGGGCAAATGCACTCACAGCCTCGTCTCTCTGCCCTCTCTTGTACCACTTACCTTCCCTCTCCTGCTCCTGAGACGCCCCCAGGCTTCGTCTTTCTGCTCAGTCTGTTTGCATTCCTGTTGAGCTCTATTTAAAGGCTTGATCACTCCACTAGCTGGAGGAATGCACATCTGTAGGGAGACCCCGTCCTACTGTCTCTGTCTTTTTCTGTCTTGCTCTCTCTCTCTCTCTCTCTCGCTGTCTGTCTGCCTGCCTGTCTGTGTGTACAGTAGTTGTTTCTAATTGCGGGCTGAGTGCATTAACCTTTGCAGTTGCCCTTCAACTATAATTGTGCATATAAATATACAAAAAGAGAGAGAGAGATGAAAAACTGATTTTGTTTATAACGTCAACAAGTGCTTTTGGATGAAGCACAGCTTTTAATGCTTCATCTACAGACCACCAAGCAACAGCAAAGCCAATGCAACAGCTACGAGTCTAGAACAGTTAAAGGAGCATTATGTAGATTTGTGGAAGACATTTTGATCAGAAGAGAAAGATCTTCATTGACTGATATTTTTCAGCCTACACAGACTAAATAAACAAGCTCTCTTTGTGTTCATGACTGAATAAACTTAAAAAATCTGACCTGAGAGGACGGCTCAATTTCATATAGTTTTACTTTGTTTATGTGTGGCGGACCCTGCCACCTGCCCAGCTTCAAACTATGTGCTGGGACTTTATTTTCCTCTAAGAACAGATTCATTCAGTTATGAAGAAAAATAAACATGTCCAAGTTTGTATTATTACCTCATGAATGTTGTAAACATTTTGATTCTGAGTTTGAATTTCTTCTCCAGGACTACAAAGTGCCCCTTTAATTCATTTAAACAACATATTACATTTTAAATTAAGCCACATTTCTTTAATAGTATGCGATGCTTTGCTTGTGTGTCGCCACTTTCTTCTTACTTTCAATTAAACTTGAACCCAAAATCACAGCTGCAGCGACATTTTTCTTCAATTTCCAGTGAAGAAAAGAAACCATGTTCAGTTTATCCCATAATTATCAGAATTACAATTACCATACATGACAGACTGGTGTTAATTTCTGAGACAAAATGACAGCCCATTGAACTAAAAGACATGTTGCCACACAGGCTAATGAGAGCAAACATGTTAGCTAGCAGCATGACACATCCCCACGGTGAACAACATTGGAGTGTTTCCCCCTCTCTTCCCTCCTGTCCCGCGTACTGAGGCGGATAAACTTTTCGGCCCCCCGCACGCGCAGCTTCCCCTCCGCTCGCGCCCTCCTCCCCGGTTTAAATCACCGAACTTACCTTGGAAAAAATCTCCCCGAGTCAAACAGGCATTATTATATTGTCGCCTTCCATGGCTGGGACTTTGTCGAGTTGTTCTTCGGCTCCCGGAGAGACTGGAGACGGGCTAGCGGGGCAGGAGAGCAACAAAATCGGACAAGGAGGAGGAGGAGGAGGAGGAGGGGAGAACGGAGGCCAGACGAGTCGGCCGACGCCTCGTTGGAGGAGCCGGCTGTCAATCATTGGGCTGAGTGGGCGGATCCTGACTGTAAAGGGATTATGGAGGCTGAACTATCAGCACTGATCCCAGGTCTGAGGGCTGAGGAATGTGGCGTGGACGAATAGATGCTGGTCTCCAGCAGCAGGATTATGATGCTTCTCGTATTTGCGTCACCTGTTTACTGAAATTTTGTAGTAAACAAGCGTTGAAAGGTGGTATTGAAAACAGAATGCAGAACTTTCACTACGATGTTTTTAAATCATTTTAGTTGAGTAAATATTCATGCAGTGAGTTTTTTATTTTTTATTGAGGAAGCTCTACTATATATTTTTCTAAATTGAATTTAATACTCAGAATTTCATTAGCGTATAATCACCTCAAATCGTTGTGTTTTAGTTGTCTTATTGAGTCTTTTATATCTACATATTGCATATTGCACCACCATGTTTTCTATAGTCGTTACATTCCAGATTCAAATAAATCAAATTCTTATAGATACCCATATTTATTATAATTTGCAAATTCACTGCCACACTGTTAATAATGACAAGTTAATCTGTATACAATATTATGTTTATACGTATATAGGAGTTTATTCTGTTCTATTCTATTTCTTACCGTTTAATTATATTGTTTGGGGGTTTTTTTTACTATTGTTGTTGTTTTTAAAAAAATACTACTGTCCTTTGGCTGTTGTGGCAAACAAATGTGGGACAATAATGTAATATTGATTCTGATTTTGGTTCTAATAAATGAACATGTTTTATTGTATTATCAGCAGTAAATAACGTAGTTAAGATTAGCTACATCCTGTACCTGCTGGAACATTAAAATGATAAACACCTTGCATCAATAATTATTACAATAATACAATAATACATTGAATCTGGAGCCAGTAAGATAAATCATGACATAATGTGTTTTTGCTTAGAGGCCCTGAAAAACAGCAACAAAACTGTGAATCCTGCTGCTTCAGACAGGTGTCTGATATATTAAATCATTTATTATGTCGCTCACCTGTTCCATGATGAGCACCGAAACACATTAAACCCATTAATGTTCCCAGTGCTCTGTGCATAACCAGACAATAAACTGGATGAATGTGACAGCTCATTATCCAAAGCGGTGGCCTTTTGTCCTCCCTGGTGAATGTAGATGGAGGTGGAAAAACACATCAATCAGTGTAACGCGGTCCGATACACAACCTAAAAAATGCCCATAGCATAGAATCAACACCTCTCTGATACAGGGTCAACAGAAATGGAAGAGTTTCAGCTTCACTAAAGTAAAATTTACTGCAGGGGTGTCACGTTGGACTGAGTCTGCCTTTAATTGCTCATGATTTAATGTCATACAGATTATATTCAAGATCTAACTGTTCAGAAACACATGCCTAAACTACTTATTTTTCATGTCATATATCAATTATACCATGTCAATCGAAGTATAATTCCATGGCCATAATGATATGGCAAAAATGGCAATAAAACATTTTTAACTATACAATACACTTAACAGTGTTTATGACTCAAAGAGTTATCTTGTCCATTTGTAACCTCGAAAAACAGTTCCAAGAGTACACTGTAGTAGACGGCTGTGTGCTCAGTTTCAGGCTGTTTATTTGGGCAGGAATGACCTTTGACCTGCACAGACTGCACAACAACAATCTGGATGAAAGCTGTGGCAGTTGGTGTCCAGTCCACTCATTAGGCAAACAAAACTGACATCAATTATTCCACAGAAAAAAGGGGGATTTTCCATTTTAAACAAATCCAGACACCCCCATGCTGACCCTGAGCTGTCAGCGGCAGCTTGGAGGATTTACAGTACGTCTCATTAGGAACAGGAGGGCAGCGGATGGCGACCAGGCCGAGAAGAGAATTTTGCTTTCATTCTCATATTATTTTTGAGTAATTATTTTAGACTGTTACATTTTTTCGTTCAGGCTGCGTCAGAGTGGTGTCTGAGGCCATGTTTTGTGGACTGGACTGCATCTGCCATTTTTTTTTCTTCTTTTCATCCATCTGCAGGGCTTTTTTTCTTTCTTTTTGTCCGTCACCGAGTTTATCTGCCCGTCCATCTGCCTTACTGCATGAGTCAACGTACCTGTCAGTCTGTTCCCCCGCCCGTGCTTCTTCTCACCTCTTTATCTATGCTCCCTCCGTCAGATCTTTGTCTATTATTTGGCTATCTGTGTTTATGTTTCTGTACTTCTAACTTTTGCATCACTTATCCACACCTCTCTTATCGTCCATGTTCCTGTGCATCATGACCCTAGGCTCCATATTTGCGATTGCGGTTCTGTTTGTTTCCAATGTGCATATTGTAAAATGTTTAAGAGAAAGTAAATCGTCTTTCTCTTTGCCTGCTTATAATAGGAACTTTAAATTGATATAGATTTATAATGTACAGTATGCTGCTCATGATTTATTGTCTGACAGTAAGACAATAGCACATTCAATCTGGTCGCCAGGCCTCAGTGCTTTTCAATTGGAATTGGAATCATAATGTTTATTTAGTGCATTCAGATTCTTTGTTATTAAACACAATGGTCAGTGCATTGCCAGACTATGACAATGCAGTAATTTAATCTAGTCAACCACCTGTTGCAAACTGTGACACAGTGTTGCTTCCCCCTGCTGGACTTTTGACTCATTACACAAAAGAGTCAAATCTGCAGGCTGAAGAGTGGAATTTGTATGAAAACCATAAACCTAAGGACATACCAGATCTTTTTGTCGTAAACCTGTGTAAGCTTTATTTCACTGGATGTAGGTTCATGCTTTTTGAACATGTTCACTGATAAGACACATTGTGAAATTTATTATAATTATTGTAATTTCAGTCAGTAAATTACTGGCTAATAATGGCAGAAAATTCACAGTAGTATACAGAGATTATTTTACAGTTATATACATGTAAGCCACAGTAATGTTTTGTGTTTTTGTTTTTTTTACAGTAACCAGTCACAACTTTAATGTAAAAATACAGTATTTTGAAGTAAAAATACAACATATTGTAATAATCAATAATCTGCTATCATTGTAAATTCACAATAATTTATTGGAAGACCCAGACTCAGTGTTCCAACAGTGCATCCATGGTTTCCATGACGATGAAGAAGGAATATGCTGTATGTTACATGATCCAGTGTTCTGTGAGTTCCTTCAGCCTCAGTGATGTTGGGTTAACATGAAGTTTCCTAAATACTAAATCCAAAGTAGGAGTCACAATATTGTTGTATATAATCCTCCATCTCTAAGAGGCCTGAGGGGGATCCATCACAGATCAGTAATTTAAGAAGATGTCACTGTGAAGACTGGAAGCACAACAGAATGGATATAAGTGTTTATATGTATATATGAGGCTCATACTGACAGTGCTGACAGAACCTTTTTCATGCGTTCACTCCATCAACATGCCTGTCAGCCACAGTTACATCTAGCTCATC
>CAEMYA010000179.1:1708274-1719886 GCA_903131615.1 Diplodus sargus | reverse complement strand
CACACACACACACAATCTGGCTTACATCTGACACCCATCATAACCAACCCTCCCACTTACCCCGTCTCATACACACTCTGTCACACACACACACGAAAGCCGCTGATGATGTAACTGGCAGGCAGTGGGTGGGTGTGGTCTTCACTGGGTTGTTCAACATACCACAGCTTAAATGCTGAACAGCCACTGCCATTCACCGATGACACCCTCCCTCTTTCTCTCCTCCTCACTCACTTAACTTCTCTCAGTCCGGCTCCAGCATTCACTCGGTGAAGTCCTGTTTTTTTTACAACAACAGAAAGGTAAAGACTTTTAAAGTTGTTTTTCTCTTTGTAGTCATTTTTCACAATATCTGCCTTTGTCACAGAATTATACGTTTATTTTTTTCAGTAACTATCCTCAATCTCTCCCACCCCCCCCTTTTTTTTCCTTCTTTTTTTTTTTACTACTGCTATCTCTGTGGACTCAGACACCAGAGTGTCCTGATCATCTGAAGCCTTTTCTGGAGATTCATCCTTCATTCAACTGCGCAGTTTTGTGGTTGATAAGTGAAGATGTCGCTCCCGCTGACACTGCTGATATGTGCAATTGTCCAGATGTGTATGGCCGATGTGGTTGTGGAGGAAGCCGTCACAACAAGTGAGTACTGATCAGAAAATAGGAGTAAAGACAAGGGGAGTTGCAGAATGACAAAAGAATGAGACAAACATTGTAAGACAGCACATAAACATATTTTTGATAGAACAGACTTTGTAGCTTGACAAGTCACAGACTCACAGAAAAAGCTTCAGGCACTGTAATATGTGGCTCATTAAATGGGCAGATACAAACGAATGCCGATTAAAAGGATCCCAAAGCCTCTACAACCACTAGTTACAACTAAATTTACTACTGTCCTGAAGTCATTACCCTGCTGGTTACAGCACAATCCATACCACTATTCTTCTGATCTGGGTGAGGCTTTTTGGGAGGCCTGAGTTATAAAAAAAAAAAAAAAAAAAGGAAAGTACACCATTAACTTACGACATGTTCTACTTGCAGAACACTTTGATAAAGTGATGTGCAGGTAGAAACTGTCAAATCATGATAAAGCTACTTTATTTTACATCTGTTGCAGGGACAGCCAACCAGATATTGTGCTGCTGGGACTTAAATATTTAACATATTGTACCATGTGATGTGTGTCATGATTATGTGTCATGACAGGTTGTACAGGTTGATATAAAGGACGGACGGTTGCGTAACAGAGGCTAACAGTCTCGAAAACCAGACAAACAAAGCAAATGTGTCTCTATTCAATTCAACTTCCTTCCCCCTATGTCATTTTTACACAATGAGTTTGCATAACAACATGAGAAGAATACTTAATGCTAAGCATAATGCTATAACAGTGGTAGCTAAACTCTTGTATGAATAGATTACCCTGCTTAATAAGTCATGTGATATAAACTGTGTGCCTCTATGGTGCAATGGCAAAACAATATGTGCATTTATGTGAGCAGTCTGTAGAGAGTGACTTTCTGATGCTGTCTGGTTGGGTAGAGTGAGTCAGAAAGTTTGGCTAGGCCAGCAGTCAGGGAAAGTCCTGATTGGTCAGATGCAATTTCATTTGGCAGCATTGAGTTTGGTTTGGGAGTGTTTGGAAAAGTCAGTACCCACTCGCCCAATTTGTCCAACGCCAGTAGCCTCTGAGCAGAGAATCACATTCAGATTTGCAAATGGCAATAAGTACAGTAGCGAGGTATATGTTCAATTAATAATAGTGTACATATGGTGTATTCAGTGTTAAGTCCTATGTGGAAGAAAAGGATTGTTGCACTGACCACAAAGACCTGAGAGATTCCAGTTTGTTGTCCTGATGTGTTGGTTATGATATGTAACAGCTCTGATTACGCTCACACACTTCAGTGTGTTTTTGGACCACAAGGCAAAATGAGCTTCTGCACTTGACAGGGAGGGGATGGAAAAAGCAGTCAAACAGGATTTTCAACCAAAGCATCAGTGTGAATGATGTCAGCAGTTATCTTGAAAATGAGCATGCTGACATCAGCATGCTTAAATTTTCACAATGGCAATGCTATTACAATTGTACTTAGCAGGCATTTTATTTGTCACGCTGCCCATTTTAGCTCAACATGTTAGCAGGTGGCTAATTAGCACAACATTATATCAAACCTGATGGTGCCTCCAGATATAAGTGCAGGATCATGAAAGAGATAACAATTCACCATGACATGAAGATAATAGAGATTAAAAACAGGAACAGGAAAGTGCAAACTTAACTTTTCGACACTTTCTACTTGCACAACTCTGAGAAAGTTACAAATGTTGATCACGTTACTTCTTCCTGGTGTAATATGTAAAAAACATTTTCTGCTTATTTTACTTCTGTTGTTGGGACAGCCAACCAGAAGCGCTCTAACCAAGTGTCATTGGGATTTAAATATTTACCAATTCAACATGAGTGGGACATGAAATTAGTACCAAATGTAATGGTAATGCATTCAACAGTTGTTGAAAAATTTTACTGAAAACCACAAAAGTCAGGCTCCTGGTAGGATAAGCGAGTGGATCTCTAAGTTAGTAGAATATATTGTCCGGGAACCACGAATGTCTGTACAAAATGTTATGCTAACCCATCTAATAGATTAGCAAGTGTTAATGTTGCTGGTTGTGCTCACTGCAATCAGGCAATCACCAAGGCCAATGGGATGCAATGGGTACCATGAATATCTGTTCAAAAGTCAAGCTTTCCAATAGCTGTAAAGACATTTCAGCTACAGAATAACTGACTGTCTGCACACATTTCTATGACAGGTTCTTGCAGTTCAGTCCCAACCAAGGTAAAGGGCTGACAGACATACATTGCCCTCTCTAGAGCAACACTTTCATTTCTGTGTGGCTAAAAGCTGTTACTGTATAAACAAAAAAAAACAAAACCAAAACCATTCTGATTTGCTGAGCCACCCAAGGAACAGGAGCAGCCACTATTAACTCTAAATTGTCTTTCTCTTTGAAAGACACTTGAGAAACCTGTTTATATCCTTGGCGTGATGACTGGAGCTTGGTTTGGCAGAGCACTGAAAATAGTTTGGCAGTGTAAAACACGTGTTAGTGTGAAAGTGGCTGAATCCAGGATTTGGTGATCTTACAGTTTCCAAGTCGTTGATTGATGTTCTCGACTGAAATGGCAAATTCTCAGAGTGAAGTAGCTCAAAATATCCAAAGGAAACATATAACACACACGATACTAACATTAAACAGCTGACTAACTGTGTATATGTTTGAGCACAGGTTTGTTTTATATTGCTTAACTGTATGATTGTGTGCATTACCAACCCAATTGCCAGACTTAATGTCGACAATTCTAACAAACATGTATATGTCCAACTTTACATCTCTTTACGTTGCAACTGTACATATCTTTAGGATCAATTTTCTATTTTATCCAATTACAACATTGTGCTTATAGTCTGGTTAGTTTTAGGCAGAAAAAACTAGTTAGGGTGAGGAAAAGATCATTTACCTGGTTCAACTTACCTGGTTTTGTAGCCACAAACATGGCAGAATAATGTCTAGACGTCTTGTCAAAAATGCCTATAAATGTTGAAACGCCGTATCAAACAACTGTCCTGGCTTGGCACACATCTAGCCTGTTAGCCCACCAACAACTCCTGACATAAAGATCAGCTCATAAATGTAATGTGAACGTGATATGACACCTACTGTACAAATGTCAATATGGTATGTGTGACAATTGACAACGTTTTAATCGCCATCTGGATTGTTTATGCTTATGTCTTTGTTTAATTTCCTCATAGAAAAAGTGCATCTTCTGGGTGACTGGTCCGAGAGGAGTCCAGACTCAAATGATGTGAAGGAGGCAACCCAATTTGCAGTGAGCATGTTCAACACAAGGTCCAAGGCCAAGAAGGTTTTCAAACTGATCTCCATCACCGCTGCTCAGAGTCAGGTTAGATTCATGTTTCAACCAGCAACTCATATGCTTTACCACCATGTAGTCATATGATAGTGCCAAAACATCTGAATGGTCCGTCCTCTATCCGCTTATCCATCAGGTGACCAATATGATCAACTTCAAGATTGATGCGATCCTGGGAAAAACGAAGTGCACCAAGGGGGAAAACCATGACTTGGAAAGCTGCAGTCTTGACAGAAAGGTAAATGGGTTTTGTGCATTTATCTCTGGGAAGTTATGTTCAACTAATGATTTTTAAAATTTGGATTCAAGGTTTTCTGTCTCAAATTCTTTCATGACGCAACATGAATTTTTTTTTATCTCTACAGGAGGTGAATTGCCATTTTTTGGTGGTTTTTGACCCCCGCACCGACAAATATGTGTTAAAGGAGCACAAATGCAAGAGAAACAAAAAACAGGTTTAACTTTTATTTTTTTAAGGATTTGGTCAACAACCTTTGACCACCTTGTTACATTTTGATACGATGTCAATATTCTATCAGGCGAAATGTTTTGCAGCTGATTTTAATTGGTGGAGGTATGTTAGGATAAACAAAACAATGACAAATCATGGTCTCAATAAAACTAGTTTGGAAAAGATGACACAATGATGTGTTAATTATTTGTGTTTTGTGACTGTGGCTGAAGTTGTGTTGTCTATCGTGATGTCTTATCCCTCATTCTTGTCTTTAATGGTTTTTTGTACTGTGTGTGCAAAGAGAACACTTGATACCATTACTTAACATTTAAAAACAACAAATCTTTACATTTACTTGGAGATCTAATGAAGTCATCAATCAAGATCAAAGGTATTTTAGGGGAAAGGTTTTATCAATATTTATTCATTTGGGATTTTGATACCAACAAATCAATAATAGAATTGCACTCGTTGCAGAGCAGATTTGTCTTGATTTTCTTTCAAATGTCTGAAAAGAAAGAAAGAGATGAGTCACCACAGGTTAATACAACCATGCTGCAATGTAACCTCAGAGCTTAAATCTGCTCTAATGACTCAAACATTTAAGTTTTCATGGACAGGAAACAACATTCAGAGTAATACTTTATAGTTTGAATGTTGTTTCCTCTCTCCAGCTGTTTCTCCAGGAGTGTCTTCCATTCAGTCAAGCAGAAAAGCCTTAAAAACTCATTGTTATACATTTAATATGCCGTATACTCACTGCATTCGTATAATATATTGACTCTGAGGATATCAATATCAGACATTTCATCCCTCTGTCCAATTGGCAAAGAGTCATCTGGAATGGGAGTAATGGTGTCTGCTCCGAATACTGATGCAAAGTTAGTCCTTAAAACAAAAACAACAAACGTGAAATGAATTACAACTTAGACACTAATGAAAATGTTAAAAGAAAATGTTCCATAATTGTGCTGGAATAATTCAGTGTCATGCCGAAAATAATTCTAAAAAAACATTCTCCTGGTAATTTAGGTACAGCTTTCTTGAAGGAAAATGAGCTGCAAACAACATAGAAGGCTTGGAATGAAATATTAAAGATGCTATTTTTGAGAAAAGATGATTTTTGAGTCTCATTACCAACTCGTCAAAAAGTGATGCTTTGAGATGGTGACCAACCTGTCCTACAATCATGTCAGCTTTTTACGAAAATCATCTTTTCTTACAAATAGCACCTTTAATATTTCCAAGCCTTTTATGTGGTTTGCAGCACATTTAAAGCTCTACTATTTAAATGTTCTATATAATTAATGACAAAGAAATTACAATGTTGTGACAGGTGTTGCTTGTAGTGATGAATCCATTGTCACATTAATCTCTGGAACTCTAGTTCCTAGTTTTAGCCTCTTTCAGCTCATTGTTTAGATTTTTATAGGCCCATTTCTACTGCTTTGGTTCAGGCAGCCGTGTGCAGTCTAAAAAACAAGAAAGAAAACATGGCACACAACCTTTCTGATGGTAGTCAGCAGCTAGCTAGTGAACAGAAAGCCTGCAGTGGATGACGATTTATGTTAGTTGGCATGATCCACCCTTTCGCTACCTTCGTGTAACCCTTTTAAAATCCAGGCTGCTGCTGGAACGATAACAACCAAGCCGGCGACATCTGTGCTGTAAATAGCAAGTTATCCTCACCCTAAACCGGTCGCTACGGGTATGAATGTAAACAAGATAGCAGCTGTTACCTTTTCTTTTGCAGGGATTTAGCCATTTTAATGCCAGGGCTCACCTCTCCCCTGTTCATAAACAAGTTCCCCTGGACACTATTGTGATTGGTTTGAAGGAATATAAATCAGCTAGAAACCTACCAAGTGGTTGCAGATTCTGGGGCTAGATTTGGCTATGCAAGACTAATCACAACATAAAAAAAATGAATCAACCAAATAAAATATCTTGCTAACAATAATACTATTAAAGACCAAAATAGATCTCACCTTCCGTAGTGCATAACAGAGGAATAGTCATATGGAGTGTACAAGTTGTTGGTGTCCAATTTGTGGAAGTTGTAGGCATGTGCTGCAGAGAAAAAAAAAATCAATCAATACATACAATGTATAAATTAGATGTGAGTGTGTATGAATGAGACTCAGAGTTATCATACAGTAGAAATGTCTGGTAGTACCACATCTTGCCTACTCCTAAGTCAATTTAGAAAGTAAAACAACATAATTAAGTTGTCTGTTCTTTGTACTACAAGCGTTGATGATGTATGTTTACTTACCACTTACACAATTAAGGTCTGGACTACATATTTAGCTGACAACTGTTCAGCTGCATTGGGGCTTAGGAGCTCACCTGCAGAGATATTTTCCCAGTGAATCTTGACATACTTGTCCCTGTCACTCCTCCTATGCTCGTGGTGGAAGCCAAGCGCGTGGAGGAGCTCATGCTGAACGATCCCACGCTCGAGGCAGCCGTACACCGACAGAGAAACCAGCTGTTCACCTCCGTCTCTGCCTATAGTAGACCAACACCTGCGGGGAGACGGGTTTAAATCCTTTCCGGGTAGCTAATTTGTACAGTGGATGGCACTGGCTGACACCTTCACTCTCTCCGGACTCACCCAAGTTCGCTCACAATGCTGAGGTAGTCAGACTGGCCATGATAAGGAACAAAGCGAACGCAGGTTTTCTTGTTGAAAGTTTCCATAGCGTCCTCGATCGAGGCCTTCTCTGTGTCATCTGCAATGAAAACAAGATTAAAGTCAGTTTATTGACATCAGAACATGTGATACATTCATGATCAAGGACTTCTCTTACAAAACAACTTGTCCTGAAAAATACCAATGTTATATTTATTTTCATTTAACATTTTGCACGAAGACAAGTGTCTATAAACACGTTACGCTGCGCTACAAGATTAAGTGATTGAGCTTTGATTCTAATCCCCATGAATTGATTCCTAAGTCCTTACAAAAGTAATCACTGAGGCTGTAGGGCACTTCAACCAGTCCATTGTAGGATTTGCTCCACTTGCAGTGGCCGCTCCAGCATCTCATGCCATTCCTCTTCCTCGAAAGGGCGACGTCACCTTCAACCAGAGTATGGCCGCTTCCTGGATTAAAACAATATGTGGGCTGACTGGCCAGAAGACGCACTGATTCATACTTGTAATACACTGATTAGCACAGACATTAGCACGACGAGGACACAGTTTCCACATTTGACTCCACAAATAAATCAAGCGTACCTTTATTTGCCTCCAGAATTTTTGAAGTTATGTCTAAACGGTAGGGCCACTGGGTCGTCACTCCTACAATTAGAAGACTTAGTGACCACACATAATAACCCATTATGCAAAAAAAGACGTGTTAAACACGTGAGAAGAAAAATCTGTTACCTTCCTCATGTGGTTGTCCCTGCACAGACACAAAGGTAAGATAATCCGTGAAAATTAATGTACCGGTAAATTCAAGATAGACATTTATGAATTAATTTCCTGGTCTATGTAATTTGTATGCTTAATATGTTGTATTACATTATATTTTGGTTTCTTCATACAGCTCTATAAAACACACAAATTAGTATTTTACTTTTTTGTGTCTATTGTTAACTTGTATGCCATTTAATGTCTTCTGTCTCTTTCCTTTTGTTTGTAGTAGTCCTTATTGTTCTAGAAAACACCTATCTATGAGCAGATTCTTGGGACATGTTGTACTGTCAGTCCCAACAATCACTTACGCTGGTTTATGGACCCATAAAGCGGTAAATGGGCATTTAGGAGGTTTTTCTTAAAATAGATGAGAATGAGTTGAAAATGAGATCATTGTTTTTCACTGAGCTAACAACTCTGGACGCTCAGAGCAATCTGCAATCTATCAAGATGTTATCGCTCGTTATTGACATTCTGTTAGCATGTACAAATTAAGAGAGATGTATTTGCTGCGGAGTGTGTCTTACCGTGGAATCTTCTTGAGCCGAAAGGCCCAGCATCACGGCCAGGACAGCAGAGAAAAGGCTCAGCTTCATCTTCCTTGTGTTGCAGACTGACTGGTTGTAGAAGCTTGGAATGATTTCTTTGTTGAACACATAGCTTTCAGTCTAGCTTTTATGCAGACAAGAAAAGGGAGGACATGTAAACAGACTTACTGTTAAGGTGACACATGGTGACTAAACCAACGTTTTAAGGAAAAGATAAGCTCCAACAGGAAACTCCTTAAATTCCAAGTGGCAGTCGGATGAGGCTTTTTCAAATGTGACACAAAAGAGCTCCATATGTGAAATGTGTGCTCACATGTTTACACACACACACGTGTAGATGATAGTTTTCTCAATCAGAAAGCACCGATAATGCATCAGATCTCCTGACAGCTGCACTTCTCTGCTGAAGTCATTTGACTGACATGTTGACACAGCTACGGAAGCCCCTAATCCATTACGAGCGCACAAACCAAAATATAAACAGTACATAATTCACCCGTCTACACCCTCTTGTCCACACCCAGAGGTTTCACATGTCTTGATTAATTGAAAATGTAGCTTTTCCCCGTTCAGTCTCCTGCCTGATGGAAACTAAGAAACAGTCGGAAGTTAAATGAATTCAGTGTAAATTAAAAAAATTAGGTTACAATTTAAATACAATAATTTACTTAAATATAATAATTGTACAAAACACATTCAAACTTATTGATGCCCAAGCATACTATTATTGCTATTATTGCTACATCAAAATTACATGCAGAAGTGTTTTATATAAAAAAAACAAAAAACAATGATGATTATTTTGTTAACAAGTAAAATTGAAATCATTATTACAGCAGTGATTTTGAACTAACAATATTATGCTTAATATGGGAAATAAGTTTTTTACACATACGATTTTGAATTTGTTTACCTAGCTAGTTGGTAATTGTAAACTAACGAGACCAGGTTGAGAATGCTTCCTCAGGCCTCAGTTACACTCGACAAAGAGAAATCTAATGTCATGTTTAGTGTTTCCGAAAGCTGACAATACAAAAATATGTAGTCCCATATATATATATATATATATGGGGTGACCTAAATAACATTTGTGGTTGTCCTCCACAGCGACCACAGTAAGATGCCTTGCCACACACTTTTTTCCATTCCTCATAGACGTTCTGGTTTGGGCTCCATGGAAACTCTATCCCTCAGTAAACCGACCAGCTTCCAATTATTCTCATTCGGTCATTCATCATGTCAGGGGAAAATTACGCTCAGTTCTTGGTAATACGAGGCTGTCTGGTGGGCTGGCAGGCATTTGTAAAGCCTTTGCCACTAAACAGCCCGGACAGCAGCACTCACTCTACGCTACACCATTATTTAGCTATTAGCATGACAGTGTTTTCCACTTGTAAGTTCATTTTCATCTTAACACACTCAAACACACACACGCAAATGTATACAATATACCCCATAAATAGCTTTTAGCATCCAAGTTTCCCCTTTAAGTCACTTCAGGTTAGGAAGATGATATTATCTCACTGACATATTCATATGTATGTTCTGTATTTATTTCGTTTTTTTTAAGGCTTTGTTTTAAGACTTTCTATTCAAATTGGTTTCCACGTAGTGACCTCTTAAACGATTTATTCAGTACCTGTGCTGCTCAATTAAGCCATTCACACTGAATGAATCAATCTGAGATACACATTTGGTTATGACAGTGATGATGATGATTCTTTTATAGGAGTCATTTGATTTGTTTACCACAACGTGGCATTCTTTAAAGAAAGATCAAATAAATTACTCATCATATACATTTTAGTGCATATGGATTCATTTATTGTCCGGCATGCCCCAGAAAAACATAAAGAACAAAACACAAGCGTCATGCTGGTCCCACATTTTCTATTTATTATTTAACACACAACAATGATTTACAGTTATTTACAGCATCATCTTACAGTTTTACCTTATCCTTATTTTACAGTTTCCAAAAACAACAAACAAAACCATATAGTGAACAGAAAATGATATAAGCGACTCTCTCTGTAAGACTTGAAAAGGTACCATGTTCTTGTTATTTCTTTGTTGTTTGTCCGTAATGGTGTCAGTTTGGCACGTGGTGTTTCCCGTCTTTGTGTTTCACGCCCCAACTTTTGCGGCTGTAACCTTGTTTTTAAGTTAAAGATCTTAAAAGTCAAAAATAAAAGTACAGAGTTCTCCGCAGCTACTCTCTCGGCCCTAAGGTGCGGATGAATGATGAGTGTGTCGGTGATTCAGATCGGGGGTCCTCACACGCTGGTCTCAATGTGTGGTGACAGCTTGCAGTTCAGCATGTGGGACAGGACTCTGTGCTGGTTGTGGTACCTGACGGACACAACAAAACACACACAAGACACACAAAGACACACACGTATACAGTCACCACGAGTAAGCACTAAGTCCATCAAAGCTCACTGGCAATATCAGCGCCATCACCTGCTGAGCAAGTGTTACTACAACATGAGTGAACATCCCATGTGCACATCTGTTAGAAGTTGTTGCGGTTTGCTTCTGCCAGTAAGTATAAAAACTTTGTTGTTTTCATATTGTGAATTTAAAAGCTTGACAAACACACAGATCGTATACTGACTTGACAATGATCCTCTGAATCTCTCTGTTCTCCTCCTCTCTGAGTTTCAGTAGGACATGCTCCAGGATAGGAAGCTCCAAGTTCAGATACTGGGCTACCTGAGAGAGGAGAGGAGAGGAGAGGAGAGGAGAGGAGCGGAGAGGAGAGGAGAGGAGAGGAGAGGAGAGGATTGGCAATTAAAACATTTAACCAACATAACAAACAAGCGTCTATCGCCTAGGTCTAGGACATTAAACTGAATTGTAGGAATAAAAAATAAAAATCATCTGGAGCCAGAGGTTTGTATTTGCATGACAAAAGAAAAAAAAAACGTCTTTTTTTTTCTATACTGCTGCAGTAAGAAACAGACAACAGAAGATATAACTCTCCAGATGATTTATACAGCTTTTAATACATTCGCTGACTCAGAACTATTATTAAATGCTGAGACCAAAACATGTTTTTTTTCTCTGATGCACTTTGACATGTGTTTTTCGTCACCAGATGATGTATACAAGTGAAACAGCACTTCATATTCAGTTGCTATATAAGATCATCTGGGGGGAGTCAAGCCACAGGCAGCATACACACACACACACACACACACACACACACACACACACACACACACACACACACACACAC
>CAEMYA010000179.1:1651946-1686285 GCA_903131615.1 Diplodus sargus | reverse complement strand
CTTTTTTTTTTTTTTTTTTTACTTTGTTTTTCAACTAGAGGAAGTCCTCGGGAGTTGTTGTGTCTGACAAGTACTGGTAATGGATGCAGACAACAGAAAAGCACCCAGACTGTGTATTAATTATTACAGAATAGCCCAAACGCTTTTGTCTTCGATTTTTAAAAATATGACAATGTAAAAAAAAGAAAAAAAGAAAAAAAAGAATGAAAAATCGAGTTTGCCCCTTTCCGTCAAGGAAATGACAAATCATTTCATCTTCTCAGTTCAGCGACCGTGTTACCATTCTTGACTATGGTGCACTGAAGATCCATAACATACAGAAGGAGGATGCCGGCCAGTATCGCTGTGTGGCCAGGAATAGCTTTGGTTTGGCCTTTTCAAAGCCTGTCACCATAGAGGTACAGGGTATGTATTTAAACTTGGTTTCACTTTCTATGCTTAGTATATCCTGTATACTTAAAATACATTTTTTCAGTTGCAGTATATTTGTTCATGTGTCTTATCTGTGTGACTGTATGTGTGTGGGTTTGTGTGTGTGTGTGTGTGTGTGTGTGAGTGTGTGCGGACATATATTCTTGACATTGTGGGGACATAAATCTGTTACATAGTCACATTGTGGGGACCCACTTTCCGTATGGGGACAAAAAAACTTCCCTGTAATGTAAATCACTCAATTTTAAGGTGAAGACTTGGTATAAGGTTAGGTTTAGGTTAAAGTTAGGGTTTGGGAAGTAGTAGTTGTAGTAAGTTTCCATGAAATGAATGTGCTGTAAGTCTAAGTAATGTATCCAAAAGTGATGGAAAGACGACTGTGTATGTGTGTGTTAAGCTCCAGCACGAATCCTCCGGGTTCCCAAGGAGAAGAGGGTGGCGTATGGCAGCCAGATTTCACTGGAGTGCAACGCCACTGGAAATCCAATCCCCACCATCACCTGGCTGGAAAACGGGAACACTGTGAGTGCTCAGGCTCGGAGTGTGTTTGTGTGTTTGAAAACATGATTGGGGGTTTGGTGGGTTTCTAAATGGTCCTTGACTGATGCTGATTGAGTTAAATTCATTGTAAATGTGCCCCTGTCAAGGTCAAAAAGTGTCTAAACCGCATGTAACGAGAAACTAAAGTTCACGGCAACATTTTTGCAATCAAAAACCAACGTAAAAAACATTGTTTATGATGATAGCTCCATGCATCCAACCATCCATGTCCAGGCGCTGACCCTTTGGCTTCTCATAAATGCTTGTGATCTCACCAGGAATATTCTTGTCTCCTTCACAGTGGTCAAGTTTGGCTCAAATGTCACCCGCCGCAGCCGGCAATAGAGAAAATGTATCGCATGGCTGACATTTCGACACATTGTCAGCTGCAGAGCTTTACATAATAGGAAAGCCGTGACAATAACAGTACAGATAAGGAGGAAAGCCAACATGCATTACAGAAATACTCACATGACGTTTTATTTATAAAAAGCCTTTGTCTTTGTTGAGATCTGAGATTAAACAATGTAGAAGCGCCCAAAAGCATACAGCTGTGTTAGTTTGTAGACTAACTGCCAATACCTGTAACCTGCATATTAGCATTGTATACATAAATTAGCAGTAAACAGCTGCTTTGCTGGCTGACTAATCCAAAGAACAGACAGAGGGCTAAACACAGACCAACTTCATGTGTAAATACTGACTGGCATACATTCTTTATGCTGTTCATATGGCTTGATCAACAGATCAATTAAGATCTTAATGCAGAATTAGTTCACAGTAATATAAGTCATGAGCATGGGGCAAAGAAGGAAACTGGGACACTAGGAACATAAATCCACACACATACAATACATTGTAATGCAAACATACAAGAAATTACCCAACCTCGCTGTCTGTCTCCCTGACATACATACACAGACTTAACGCAGCACTTGGAGATTGGCTGCGGGATCAGCGGTATAAACAGCAAAGGAATTCCCATTATAGTGACAGGGGATTGAAGAGATTGCCTTCCATTTAGCCAGTGATACACAGTGTTATCAGCTGCAATTGGCTTGTCTTTTTAAGGGAGCGTGCACAAAGCCTCTAACGGCCGACTGTGATCCGGGATGGGCTAAATTGTCCAACGGCCCAGTCTCATAACAGGGCTTACTCATCTTATTTGGATATATAACCGTTGTAGGCAAGATGTATATTATAGAGGGAGATAAAGTACATTTCTGACAGATTTTGTGAGCCTGAATGTCAAGTAATCAGTTGTTATAAGTCTAATATCTAGTGAGTATGTTCTAATATTTGAGTCATTGCAATGGTTTGGTTTTAATCATGTATCATATTACAACAGATATATTTGATTAGATTAAAGATATCAGTGATAAATTTTACATTAGTAGTAGTAATATTGAAATGTATGAGATTTAAAACATAAACAATATGAAAAAATAACTAGACAAACTATTATCAACAGAATGTGAAGAGTTGATATTCGTATTGTTGCAAAGATATCAGCTGAAGTTAGCATGCTAACCAGCTAGCCCATGGCCTTAAAATCTCCTTTCACCTCCCTGTGGTCCAAAGTTCCTGTGCTACTGGTGTAAACACCAACACCCTAAGGTAGTCTGGCTAGCTGCATGGCTGACTGAGCTAGCAAGCTAACAGTAGCTCCAGTCATGGATCGATAAACAGCATGCAGTTAGCAGCACTTAGCAGCTATATATGATGCCCATATTTGTTGGGAGAATGCATTCAACAAGTGGTCAATATTTAAAAACTTCACCTCTAAAGGTGCAATTTATAATAAGTCGCCACTGCTCAAAGTTAACTCAAAAAAATTGTGTCACCACCGTACCCTGTAACTGCTGCTAATTGTAGCTGCAGTTAGCTTAGCTAGCCGTGCAGCTAGCAGGCCAAGTGATCTTAGAGTAGTATTACATGACAGGACGGGCCAGGACTAGCTGGTTAGCATGCAAACTTCTTTGTAGCTATATATCAGTGCAACCCAACACATAGACATCTTTGACATGATGTCAATACCGCTTTTTTCGAATGTTTAAGACATAAATTGTTTCATATATCAACTTGAGGAATATCTACAATTGAATTGAAATTTTAACTATTACTACTGATGTCCTCATTTGCTCTTAATGTTGCAGATTAAATGTTAAAAGGAATCGCCATTTTAACTGATCCTGATAGAAACCTGCAAAGAATTATACCTCATATAACCTAACTGGCTGCTTAACTGTTTTATAAGTTGTGCTTTTTTTCAAATCATGAACAAGACCACTTTAAGAGTATTAAGCAGGACTGGCAGCAGACATTTTTTATGCGTGCCACCGCGGGCAGACATACACCGCATACTGTCTGGGTATTTAATAGTCTTGGGTGCTAGCTACAATGTGATTACAGGCCCATAATGCCTGTAAATACTGTTTGTGTGTGAGTGAGTGTGTGCGTGCCGATTAAAATGACTGTGTGAGCTGCTTTTGCTGGCAGCTTGTTAAGGTCATTAATTTCAGCGGGGCTGGATCGAGCCCGTCCTAAAAACAGGCGGTGTCAGACACGACTTCAAATATAGACACGTCGCACATCAGCGCGTTGAGTCGGCCGCTCACACACCCACTGCAGGCCCTCACATATATCACTTATATATGTGAGTGTGAATACAGGAACTTGAAACAACAAATACATTTAATATGGCCACATCAGCCCTGTGTGAATACCAGGGCGTATTTAAATCCACTAAATCATCACAAGTGGTTATATTACACAGTGTATGTACTCCAACTATCAACTCAACACCCTTTTGCGCCAGCATCTGGTCAGGTGGTGGATGAAATGGACATGCTCCACTCGATCTCAAACAGTAAAGCTCAGCTCTGTTGCTCTCAGTGAAACACACAATCTTCCCGATCGATGAATGATGCCTGATAACATTGGACAACAGCAATTTATTTTGAGATGTTCCACCAAATTCTTAGCCGGTTACCTGGAAGTGCAAACTAGCTTCAGCTACAGGTCCTGACGATAAACGCTTCAGGGGTCTGTTTTCAGTTATGCTACCTTACCTCCATGGAATCCTACACTATTTAAAGGGTCACACATCATGTTATCTTTTGAGAAATCTGGGAGATTAAGGGCTTGGTGGTACATGTTCTATGATGGTTTTAAATAAAGGAGGCATTATTTTGACCTGGTAAGGCAACATGGTTAAAGTGTGTTTTTAATGCTGCACTTATCATTTTTTGTATGAACAACGATGTGTGGCTTTTCTGCGGTACCACTCTGACTTGTTATTGCACAGGTTTTTCTGTTTTTATTCAATCTGGATGAGTGTTTCCAGTGGTAGCAGGCACCTGTTTTCGTCAGAAAAGCTCAAATCCAAATGATAACTGCTGGTCCAACTCCAGATGGAGATCTTTGTTACATATCATAACCCACTTCTTCGCCTCACACTCTTAAGGGTATACAAATGTCCCATGTATGTCTTGAACAAAGAATTGAACTCTGAAAAACCCACTGCAGACTACCTTCCCAGCACCAAATGATAGAGTTTAGCAGCTAGCCAGTGAACACAGTGGAGCGTTTTTGCAGCTAATAGCATACTAAGAACATATTTACCTTAGGAGTTGGTGAGAATTAAACCAGAGCTAAAAAGCAAATAGCAAATATTAAGTCTTGTTTCCATCAGGCATGTCTCTGGTACCCCCGGGTGACTTCTTATCCCACTGGGAACATATCATAACTGCAGCAGGTTGCTCAAATTTCTGTCACTTTTCCTTGATTTTTGAGCTTGAATTACGGTCTAGTAGGCTACGCAGTTCAATGATTTCTTAATGGTTAATATCTCTAACTTCCGCACAGGTTGTTTTATTCTGAAAATTGAGTGCATGCTCTATGCCCGTCCTGTGTCCGTCCTCCTACCTGGCTCGATCTTGACACATATTCTGAAACGCACCGTAGTATGACTTGGGAAACCAGGAGCATCGTCAGAAACATCAGCTCAGGCGTCCGTGTCACAACCGTAGCGCGCTTTTGCTGTTACCTCACACATTTGCCATGATAACAGCAGACAACAGATAATATAGTATGTCAGTGTTTGGTCTTTAGGTTGTTCTGCTGCCCCCAGGTGGACAAAAAAAAGTCTGTTGATCTTTAATGAAAGGAGGCATCATTTTCATGAATATGGAAATATAGGGTGTATATCTATAAGTGTCATATGTTCTTGCATGATGACATATTTCTGCCCTTTTTTCCCCCCCAGATCTCAGGTGCATCGGTCGAGGAGACGTTGATGGGAGAGGTGATCCTGTCCATTCTTAAAGTCACGGTGAACAAGCCGGCCCTGTACACATGTCTGGCCTCCAACAGGCACAGCGCCGGAGCCAACACCGTCAAGGCGACCGCCAGAGTCACTGTCGCAGGTACAGGACACTTGACACTAATCTTTGCGCATCACAACATGCCGAATAGATACTTGGAGACTCTCAGGTCTGTGTGTGTTAGGACTCTGTTACCGTTTCGTCTCGAGTTATGTTAGCTGCCACTGAGTTGTGCTTTCTGTGGCTTCAGCTGTCTGCTGCCCTCCCATTTGGTTGGGCCACACACCCCCCACACACACACCCCATGACCACAGTCACCTAAAACAACACACGCACACCCTACCGGACCACACACACTGTCCCTCCACCTGGTTGACCCTCAGTATCCTCACAGATAGCTATGAGCTGGTGAGAGAAGCACCATGGTCGCTTTTCTCTTCCTACTGAGGCTGATTTTTGTCTTTTCTCCCCCGGTCATCCGTCTGCCGCCTCTCCTCTCTTCTGTCCTCCTGCATCTGTTTCTCCAACCATCGTCTTCTGGATATTGCCACTTCCCCGTAGAGTGGAGGTAAGAGAAATGCTCTGTATGCCATCTTTCAAGCGTTTGTAAAACTGACGACCATATGCACTTTTGCTCCGTCGGTGAACCTCTGATGCCAAAAGAGAGCTTGTCTCTCAGTCACCCATGCGGTGCGTGTTGAATTTTGAACTTTGCTGAACTGCAACACAACCCCAGTCACTACATCTGGACTATGTAACTGCAAAGAAAGAGCATAAGAGGGGGGGGAAAGGTAGAAGAGAGTGAAAATGTTTTCCTTGGGCTGCCTGGCGAGGATGGGGTATGAGACAGCGCACTTCAGGTTGTAGACAGACAAAAGCATCAGGCTCGATGGTTAGATCTCACATGATCTGCCAACTCGTGACCACATCTGGACCGTCATATTTATAGGATGCGGAAGCGGCGGAGAGAGCCACGTTGAGAAAGTGAAAAGAAGGACGACATGGTGGGATGACGGGGTTGAAAGATTTACAGTCAGCGGCGGGTCCGATGGTTTGACTCGAGCTCCTCTGAAGCACCAATCTCCCCGAGAGGCGACATCTGGAGTGTGTTGCTGTGCACAGACAGGCAGAGAGAAACGCGGAGAGGGATGTCAGGCAGACGGGCAGAGAGAGAGAGAGCATTAATGTGAGGCCGAGGAAAAAAGTTTGGAGGACGAACAGACGTAAAGGCTGAAAAAAACGTGCGTTCAGACAGAGTGGGAAACATATGCCGGATTATGTTTGTGTGTACGACAGATCGAGACTCTTGAGGCAGCAAAGAAGTCCAACAGGCAAACAGGCATGTCATTTCATATGAACCTAGTACAACTTGCGTCATGATCAACATCTGGATGAGTATATGTGAGTTTATACAAGTACAGTAGATCATTTCGTCGTAGCTATTTTGGTGCAAACCCCTCGACGGAGGTTCAGCCAAAGCAGTAAAAGGCTGATTGCTGTAGGGATCCACAGTCACCATCTGGTTCTCACTGTATTTCTTTGTAAAATACACATCCTAAGAAATTACAACTGGCCAGCGCTTAACTTACAAATGTATCTCAAGCAGTGGGACCATTAATTTCTCAATTAATCGATTATTTGTTTCTATAAAATCAGAAAACAGTCCAAAAATTACGTGTTTTTGTAAGAAAATATTTACATTTAAGAAGATGCAATCAAAGAATTTGGAAAATAACTAGTTAATTGAATATGTTAACCAGTTAAGTGATTCGTTTGATAGATGATAACTATCAATTGCTGGCATTCATGTGCGTCTTCTTCCCCGCAGACTCTACAAGGGCGTCGCCGGCTACTGCAGTGCGTACCGCGGAGATGTGTGCCGCAACATCCTGCAAGACGACCTGCTGGTTTTCTTTAACTCCTCCCTCTCGGACCCCGAGGACATGCAGGAGTACCTGGTCCAGAGCTGGTGGACGGAGCTGGAGGGACTCAGCGCGCTGTGTAACCCTGCAGTACGCTCGCTGCTCTGCCACTCGTCCTTCCCCGACTGCAACCCATCAGGTTTAGGACCGGCACCTAAACCTGTCTGCAGGTAGCTCACAGGTCCCTGCTCTTTAGTTCGCTAGTTCACTTTATTGGTAAAGAATGTGAATGAACGGAAGAGGAGAGAAATTAATTAGCAATGTAGTGAATTGTTTTATGTCGGATGGATGGCTAAATGTTTTTTTTCTCTACAACAGAGAGCACTGCCTGGCAGTGAAGGAGCTGTACTGCCATAAGGAGTGGTTGGTACTCGAGGGCAGCAGTTCAGTCCAGCCTGGTATCTTCAGCTCGGTCCCCGGCTCCCACAGTCCCACTTCACTGCTGCCAAACTGTCAGCTCCTACCGAGTCTTAGCGCAGACCCTGAGGCTTGTACACATGTCCCTTTTGTAGGTAAGATATTCCTAAGTGAGAAAGTTTGCAATTGTGTTTCAAGAAATATTCTTCACTGAAGTAGAAGTACAGATAGTTGTGTAAAATCAGACTGGTAAGTGGCTCTAGTAAATGTTAAAGTAAGAACTGTACTTTCTTACTTTACTCTGAATTGTACTCACAGTCTAAAAGTAAGTGTGATAGTTTCACTTTCTACCGGCTATTTTGGTGCAGAGCTAATTGAGCCTCACGTCATATTAGCATAATTCAAAGACTATTAACCTAAAGGTAGAATCCTAGAAAAAGGTAGGATTTGTCCGAGCTGTTTGTAAACGCACTAGAAAGATAGTTGATTGCTGGGTTTCGTTTCACCAAATATGACAGATTACGTCGAAATGTACAGATAGTCAGTTACTGAACACAACCTACATGGCAACTCTCACAGTTAGTGTAATCAACTGGATTGAATCTAATCTGAAAACTTTTGGGTTACTTCAAAACAAAACACTGAAGTCATCTTATACAAAAAAAATACAAATGTAGCCACACACATTACTTTTCTTTGAGGTTTGTATTTCTTTTTAAACATCTCAAAACATTTCCAGTAGTGGTTAAATGCATTTTACATATTTGGTTAAATCAGATAGGTTCATCTGATTTAACCAAATATGTAAAATGCATAAAATGCGTACCAACAGCTACGAATACTTCTAGCACAGACTGCAGGTGCACTGTATGTATTTTACGGCACGTAGAACGATGTTTCTTATGTGTATGTTTTTTGTCGCTGCTCGCTACATGCCATAATGAGTAAATAAAGCAATTGATTATTATCACGCAAAAAAGTTCCCTAATCTTAAAATTGCCATATTTCGAAGATGAAATCACAAATGTAATAAGTAATCCGTGACAATCTAGCTGTATTCTAATGACACAATTTTTCAAAATAGAACTATTACATGTAACCCTTTTCTACTGACATGACAGTTGACAGTGTGCAGTGTTGCAACGTTGAAATGCATCTTGTGTCTGGAATCTGCTGAATCTAAGATTTGTTAAATCTGTCCGGCAGAAACAGTTTGAGCCCGGCATAATAGCAGAGAGGAAATGGAGCGTTATGTAAAAGAAAGGCAGGAGTTGGCAGGGCGCACTTACTCATATGTTCAGGGCCAAATAAAGCCTGGCCTGCTCGACTGATACTGATGAGGTCATTAAGAGGGTCCAATAGCTGAGCCAAAACATACAGCTGCAGGTGTGTGACTCGTGTGTGTGTGTGTGTGTGTATGGTTCAAAAAGTCTCCCTGCATGGTTTGTGTATGTTGTGTAGAATAATCTTACACATTGAAATTACTTAATAGCTGTGCTTCCTCTAAATTTCAAAGTTTTTAATATATTTTTTTTCTTCTACCTTCCAGACATCAAGAGAGATCAAATCACGAGTGAGTATGAAAACACACAATTCAACACATCGAAACTTAATCTCACGCAAAAATAAATGAATAATGAATTGAAGAAAAATAGTTGAATAATAATATGATAATAATGAGAATGATAATATACTGATCCTATATCCATTCTGTCTGTTATCAACAGCGACATGTTACAATGACAGAGGCCGTTTCTACCAAGGCAGCATGAATGTGACGCGGTCTGGGATCCCGTGTCAGCCGTGGAGCCAACAGGTAATGTGGATTGTGTGTAGAGTATGTACATTTTACTGAAATGACCACATGTAAAGAGGACGGGGGAGAAGTTTGAAATCCCCAAAAGCTAAAACATTTAACTGAATTTATCAAATAATTGCGATATTAGGAAATATTTATTTTGTCAATTACAATTACTGTAAAATAAAGATTGAAAAAGTTGAAAAAATAGGATGAAATCGCTGAACAGCTGTTGAAAGTGAGAACAACAACTCAACTAATGCCCGTTTTTTTTTTATAAATGTCTCAGTTTTCTAGTAAGTGATTGAAGTGCGATTGATATTTTGTGCGTGGATGTTCAGTTTTATATCAAACATTCCTGACCTCTAACCAAAAACAGAAACACACACACACACACACACACTCCCTGTGGCCCAAAAGCCTCTTTATGTTTTTATTGCTTTGCTCAGTGAGAGGGTCTGTTAGGGTGAACTGTTACTACTCTCCTGTGCAGTGTGTGTGTGTGTGTGTGTGTGCGCGTGTATGTGTCTGCCAGGTCAGCAGAGAGGGAGGGGCTCATCGTGTCACATCCTGCCTCTGGAAGCAATTAGTTTTCACACGCATACGCTGCGCAGACTCACACATACACACACTCCAACATGTTACACTTGCTCACACACATGGAGGCGTATGTGAAATTGGGAGAGCGTTCGCTCTTTTTCTCTCCACACAATATTGGCACACACTTTTAATTTAAATAATATTTGCGTTTTTCCCCCTCACACACACCCCAAACCATGTGCACATCAGAGCACACAGTTTGAAAAACATGTTGACTACATATTGTGTCCGACTTACAAAAATGCGCACACTTGTAAACATTTCGGTTTGGTTTCCCACACTGGGAGGACTGCAAACTCATAACTTTTTCTTCAAAAAAAAAACCACAACATGATTTACTGCCCCCACTGGTTGACACTGGCCAGAGCTGCTGGTGTGGATGTGTCTGTGAGAACGCACATGTTGGCGGTGTACATATGTGTTTTGATGAATATTTTGGCAGCACTACTGCACAGGTGCATATTATTGTGATCCAGAATGTACATGGCACAATCTCAAAATATCATAGCCTACCCTAAAGCCAAAAACACAAGAGTAAGTGTGTAAAGAAAGCTTAACTCTGTGTTTGTCTGCTGCTAAACTGAGAATGTTAGCATGTCTGGCTAACTAGCTACTGTACACTGAGTGGTTGTCTGCACTGAGGTTGGCCACAAGTGTTAGCATATCCAGCTAACTTAAAAGCAGTAACCTAACCTAGCCAAAACTGTGCTATTTTGTGGGGTCATGTTTTAGAAAATGCACTTTGTAGCTAGTCTTGTGGCAGAGTGTAAGGCTGTTAGCTTGATATATGATGTAGCTATCAACTGTATATTTAAGACCCCTTCGCTGGATTCTCGTTTCAGAAACAACAAGTTAAGGCCACCAAAGACAGTATGTATTTTCAACTAATCTAGGACGCTGATGTTAGCTGTTAGCCCAGGCTACACTAAAATTAGTAACGTAAGGTAAAATAACGTCAACTCATGCTCTTTCACATCAAAAAATGGGTCATTCAGGTCACTTTGCAGCGCAAGATAATGGTTGATGGTTAACATCAACATAAGCCAGTAACGCCATCTTTAGCCGAAAGTCTCTCCACTTGTCCGTAACGTTAGCCCACAACTCAATCCAAACAAAATAGCTTAATGTGCCTCCTTGTCTCATTATATTGAAAAAGGAAATTACTATTAGCGTGGTGGAAATAAGAAGCCTCCTGAAATCGAGGACCCATTGTGGAATAAAGTACCACACATTTTGAGTGATAAAACAGCCATGTGAGAATGGAATAGTTGTTTTTGTACACCTTAAATAGAAGCTCAAATTGGAATTAAATACTGATATAATATAATGTGATAATTCAATTTAAACCCATAAGCATCCTTGTATACATAGTATACTGTACAGTATGTTATATAGAGGGCTGAGTGGCTCAGGGTGCTATTTCCCCCTGAAGGGGTGCCATGCTGTCAAAGAGTTTTGGTCCATATGAAGGTCAGGATTTAGAGTTAAAGGCAATGAGATTGTATCGTGTGCTGCTTCCAGGAAGGGACTGGAATTTTGTGATATAACGTGCTGGCCAAACATAAGTTAAGAGGAAGGCAGTTAAAGGCAAGGGGATCATGTTGATGATTACACTTAAGTTCCTAACCAGCATCTAAGCTTTCATTTCCTTTCATAAGTACTGTTAAAAAAAAAGAAAAAAAGATTGGGATTGCCAACTTTAGACTTCAGCTCAGAGAGAGATTTGTTCCTGGGGTGGGTTGTTATTTAACAGGCCTCTACTGCAACAAAGCATCATCAGAGGTGGGTAGGTGAACATCCTGTATGACTTTGCGTTTTGAAATATCGTCTTAATAGAAACATCTTTTGAATTAATTCCAAGATGACTGATCCATGCTGATCTGTGTAATAAGTGACGGTGGATTTACAGTTGAAGGTACACTGTAGCTTTCACCTTCCTACCTGGACCATTAGAGTAATGGGAGGAGCAGCTGTTCCTAATATTTTGAACAGTCGGCGTCGTTTTCTTTTGCGTCCCACAACACGAGATTATTCATCGACGGGTCATTCCAAAGTCATAGTTTACCTTTTATGCATCAGATAGCAGATGTCTTCAAGTAAATGGTTTTAACAGCAGGTATAAAACATTCTGCACATATGAGTCCTTTAGGAAACGAGCACCAAACTCTAATGTTCCACATGTCATACGCTACCCTCAGTAGTAAAATAACATTTATGTTCGGCGCATACTCACATATGTGTGTCATCGAGTTACAAGCGCACATGTCTCGCGCATAGAGTGAGTCATGTCCCTTTTTTTTTATTTATTGCTGAGTCATGCAGAAATATTGCAGCCAAACTTTGATTACTGTTGTAAGTGCTGTGAACACTGCAAACGAATGAAACATGTTTGGTGAGTCAGCTTCTGCATGTCATAATAAAATTGGATAAATGAAGTGACCACCAGTTATTGGCTAATGTGAAATACTGACTTAAATTATTCTTAAATTTGCCTTTATGCATCCTGAGTCACTGTTGGGATATCATTCATCATCAGTTTAATATCACAGCTACTATGATGTAATACGTATTGGTTAACATATCCCACTGAACAAAATACCAACCCCTCCCTTCAGGCCTCCCTCCTGTAGCTCTGGCCAGCAGGGAGATGCATTAGCAGCTAGTTTGCTGCATTTAACCAGCTCTCTTAGCTTTATTAGTCTAATGGATGCATAAATAAACAGCCCTGTTCAATGCCAAAAAGCCACAATCCTGTAAGTACCTCATAAACTTACCTCAGTCCGAAAAATCCTACCCTTCACTGCCGTTGGTGTGTGTTTTGTGCTGCTGTGTGCTTTGTGCTAACGTTAGCCACTGAAAGAGGCCTTTGCTGCACTTTCATTTGGCTCAGGGGAAGGGTGCTTAGTGCTACTGAGCCAGGTGGCTGCTGACATAATTATAATGAATGTAAACATCAGACATGGTTGTTAGTACTCACCGTTGTCAAGCTAGCATGTTAGTATTGGGAAATTTTGGCTTCACATTACTGTGTCGTGGTGACACTGGTTCGCTAATAGCTTTAGCAATATACACATTGTTGTAGGGCCACAACAATGGCTTCAGTAAGGAGGCTGGTGCAAGATCTTCTCTAAACAATTAATGTTGGGTCTGTTTAACCATGGCCATAGTCTTTCCTTAACATAAACCAAGTGGTTTAAGTTTTTTGGGATTGTGGGCTGTTCTGGCAGCACCGATATACACATATCACATTCCCAACAGGTGTGTTGGATCAGCAAATGCACTTTGGATTATTTCAAGTAGCAATGACAAATCACCCATCTTGTCATTTAGGTATGATGACTTGCTGTTTTAAGCATTCATGGCACCAGTGGGAAATCAACCCTTACTTCACACTTTCAGCTCCAGCAGCACATGTGTTGAACCCGGCCTTCTCAGCTCATGACTTCACATCTCTTGGGATAGGTTGGACCACTGCTCTTTTGATGACTAAAGCTCACGACACGTGAAGATACCAGATGTTCAGTGTTTGTGTTGGCACTTTAGATTGCAGAAACAACCGTGCAACCCCTAGTGTCCCCCGCCGTAGTACATTTTACACCCTCGGCGGCTATCAAACTGTAACATTACCTTCGACCTTGAACGGGGTCTTTAAAATGTGTTAAATGATTTGTAAAGCTATCTTTGTTTTGTTTTTTCGATGAGGTGTCTGACATTTCCTTGAAAAGTCTGTCCATCCACATCTGCTTGCGACAGCTTTTGAACACTTGAGAAATGAAAATACAGCAAGAAATTTATCTATCAGACTTAACTGATTTTTTAAGATAAGTATTTTTCCTGAGACTCCTGAGGGTCAGCAACAGAACAGAACAGATGATGCTTTACTCAAAAACACTTGCCTGGAATCCCAGATTAACAAGAAGTAAAATGTTCCTTTTTAAAATACTACAAAGAGAACTCAACCTCTCTTGTTCCCGTCATCGCTGGTTCTATGTTGCTTATTACTTTTTGATAATACTGTAAAGATTTGTTAAGAACAGGTCGACGTCATTGATGATCTTCTCTCTCTGCACGGTTCTGGCTTGTCCTATAGGCTCCCCACCAGCACCGCCTCTCCGTGGACGTGATTCCAGAGCTGAAGAACTCAAACAACAACTGTCGGAACCCCGGAGGAATCAGCGACAGGCCCTGGTGTTACACCTCGAATCCCAACATACGCTGGGAGTACTGCGCCGTGCCGATGTGCGGGGAGATAACCATTTTGCCAGGTATTGCCTTTTGCTGTCCTGAGGCCACCACTGCAACCTGGGGTCCATATTACAATGATAATAGAAAACATGCTTGGTTCGAGTGAGACTTTCTACTACTTATTTGTCTACTGTTATTTCATTATCTAATTTCTTCATGATGTTATTCACATCATCACACATCACCTTTATTTGAACTGTCTCTATGTCTGTTAGTGATAAACCCAGAGTCACCGGGCCCCCGTCAGACCCCTCGCCTCCCTCCCACGGTGTCGTCTCCAGCTTACTCCATGTCCGTCATCGTCATCATACTGTCCGCGCTGGCGGCTTCGGTCTTCCTCACCATCACCATCCTCGCCTGCCGCAGACGCAGGAAGCAGTGGAGGAACCGGAAGAGGTGAGATACGTCACAGACGCGATGCACAGTTCTTTCTTAACCTGTGCGTCCGACTTTCAATTCCCCTCCCCCTCTTTACTCTCCGCAGAGCGATGGAGACCCCGACGCTGAGCGCTCTTCCATCCGAGCTCCTGCTGGATCGACTCCACCCCAACCCCATGTACCAGAGGGTTCCCCTGCTGCTGAACTCAAAGCTGCTGGCCCTGGAGTATCCCCGAAATAATATCCAATATGTCAGAGATATCGGAGAGGGAGCCTTTGGACGGGTTTTCCAAGCCAGGTGAGAGGGGGAGGAGGCGGTAATTGATATATGTAAAGATATATCTATCGAAGTGGGCAATAAGTGGAGAGAAAAAAGGTTCGAAAATGAAAGGGGAGAGATTGAGAGGCTGACATGTCTTCCACTACAAACTGGAGAGAGACTCCACGAAAGGGGGTTATTTTTTGCGGTATTAAATTACTCCGACTAATATTTAATATTGCCATGTCATCGTCATAATTGCTGCCAGGGGCTAACATGATGATGTGGATAATTCTCAGGCAGAGGAAGAGGTCGGATGGGATTCAGAGAAGAGAGGGGGGATAGAGTGACTAAACAAGGCCACCAGTCATTCTGAGAACTGCTGCGTCATTCACAAAGTCACAAGGAGAGCAGCTACAGGTGTCACTTTACCTCCACGCTGACCCTGTTCACAGCGAGACACCAAGGTCTCAGACTAATCCCGATAACCAGACTAAATACCAGACATGGGTCATACAGAAGTTGCATTTCTGAAATGTCTTAAATCTATTAAAAATCGAGTACTCGGTTAAAAAACACTAGCAAATACACCCAAATCTATCCAAAGTATGCAGTTTTCATCCAACCACAACTGTGCAGTTGTCAATACATTAATAACACAGGAATTCACGGCATCTGAGATGATAAAAAGTGGAGATTACTTTAGATTTTAGATTTTTTCAAAACCTTGTGAAACTTGAGCATGATCAGACTTTATCTGCTCCTCCTACGCAAGTCTCACAGCCCTCTCAGCCCTGTAATGTCCCTGACCAGGAGGCAGCGTCTATCTGACGTCAGCAAACTCATATTTTCACAAAGAAGAGCTTAAAGAGTAACCGTGGTTCGTGGCTGGAAATCAGACATGATCTTATTTGTGTTCCGATGAGCCACAGTCAAAGGTCGAATAGGAAGAGTTTAACACCCGTCAGAGCTGCTTACATCGTACTGGATAAGTCTTGGAACCAGACACATCTGCTGAGCTCATATTTTAAAAGGAATATTTGTTTAACCTTTGTTTTATCGGGACTATTCCCATTTGAGATTCAATAAACTCACCGTACTCATATTCATTCTGGCAGATGCGTCTGGCCAGCCTCCCATTCAGAGAGATAACCGAGACACTCGGTTTTGTGTGGACCAATCACAACCGTTTATTTTACACTGGGTGGTTTTGATAGGAGCACTGTCACCAGTCAAGATCTGAAAAGTCCACCAGGTCTGTCCAAGTGTCAAACTAGGAAGTGCTGATCAAATATAAACCAAGGTTCTGTTATGGTTACGAATTTCCCGTCTCTAGTTTGTTTTTAGGAACATACTGTATTTTTAGTGTACAGTTTTTTTTCCCAGCTTGAAAATGGACCATGAGCTGCCCCTACTTGCGTTTGTCACTCAACACTATGTCACTTATTTTACTGCTCCGACTGATTGTCGGTCCATCCAAACGGTTAATACTGCCCACTTATTGCCATCAAGGTTGAGAAGTCCTACCTTCTGCCTATGTTCTGGGCAGAAGGTAGGTAGGATACATGAAGTATCTGCTGCCGTCCCACCAGACTACAGAGCAGCTTCATCCCTCCTCGAGTGCAGTCCATCATAGATATTAGTTGTTTTTTGTGTGTGTGTGTGTGTGTGTGTGTGTGTGTGTGTGGCATAAAAGAACACAGTGTCCATTTTGACAGAATGACAAATGAATGAACCTTGAACAGTCAGCAGTGTATTGTAGTAGCTGACAGCATTTTCGCAGTAGCAACCTGCATGTAACCAGGCAGATCTGAGACGTCCTTCAGGCTGGCTGGTAATCCTTTAATGAAAACTGGAATGGTGCAGTACATGGACACCCCTGAGAACATATTGCGCACACACACACACACACACACACACACACAGTAGTTTTAACTGAGTATCCATAATCTTAAATGATAGAACTAGATGACCAACCACTTCTTTATACTTAACCCGCAAGAACTACGTCTTAAAAAAAACACATCCTGCTGTCAGGGCTGATCAAAATGTCCTCACTATATAACCACATCCTGACCATAAGAGTCTAAAACTAAACATTTGACCTGACAGAGCGAGAAGTTCAAGAGCACAAACACAAACACACTTTATTCCTGCATGCATGACCAGAAACAGGCAGTGAGCAAATACACACTTTTCCCTGTGAGCACATGCACTCAGAAGTACAAATAAATGCAGACACAATGCCTGCATTCAGTAGCACATGTTCATCTGTACATGAACACACACTCTATCACGCATGCACATGCATTGACAGAGACCTAAATAGACCCAAGGAGTAAATCTTCTTCCCTGACAGATGGGCATCAATCTGTAGTTTCCCAGTGTGTGTGCGTGTGTGTTTGAGTGTATATGTGTTGGTGACCAAGTGAGTGTTTCCATGTGTGTGTGTGTAGTTTTGTGTGCAAGCTATATTTAAATCGACACTGAGAAAAAACATGTTGACTTTCGTTTGCCCCTTTCGTGAGCCAACACAGGAAGTGTGTGTCTGTCTGTTTCCTCCAAATGTGCGACATTTACCCGCGTGCAACACTGATGCAGTTGCGCCCCTTTGTTTGGATTATTTTGCGTAGACTCAATAGACACATGAAAACCACACGGTTACACACATCTGGTAAATGCATGGCTGAAAAACCCAACAACACTTAAATTCATAATATTGTGCGATGACGGTTGCAGTCCTTAAACTATCTCTTCCTCCGTTCTTTGTCTTTGCTTGAATATTTCTGTGAATGTGTGTTTGTTGCAGAGCGCCGGGCCTGCTGCCAATGGAGTCTTTCACCATGGTGGCCGTGAAGATGCTGAAGGAGGAGGCTTCAGCTGACATGCAGAACGACTTCCAGAGAGAAGCGGCACTAATGGCTCAGTTCGACCACCCAAACATCGTACGGCTCCTAGGTTAGTGTGTGTGTGACTGTGAAGGCCGAAATGAGATTTTCAAAGAGGCGGCGCTAACAGCTGGATTTTAAAATTGTCCAGTTGCTGGATCAGTGTGTTTACTTGAGAGATGAGGAAAGTGTAAACAGATATAGAAACAAAGAAAAAGAGAATAGAGTGACAGTAGCGGAGACGTGGAATTTGAGAAACGAGACACGAGAAAAAATGCTGTGCAAATGACATAATGGGTCCGTCAAACTTTAAAACAGCCATAAACACACAGGGAGATGCTTTACCATAAATAAGATCGTTTTTTAATAGAGTCATCCACCATGTTGAAAAGTCCAGAGCTCCGACCAGATGGCTCGGTGCAAAGGTCGCAGATGTGGAGTACTGCTACATACGTGGTAGCAGTTGTGTGAAGGACTTTTGTGGCTCCAGAGGAAGCTGCGCCAAAATCAAAGAAAATCACCCACCTCAAATGATGTTATCTGAGTCAGTGTCTGCTGGGTTTGACGATTACCAGTTTGTAAATCAAAAAGAAAAAATCTGAGGGTGTGAAGATAGATACAAGCGATCTTACCAGACCTCTGAAATCCGCTCTTCATTGGGGCTAGCGGCTCGAGGCTACATTAGCCGCTACTACCATAACACAACCAAACCTCTGACCGAACTATTGGTGTTCAAGTTGCATTGTATTAAAGTTATTATTATTTATTTATTATTATTTATTGAGCATGATTTTATTTTATTTGTTCCTCTAAAATAGTTAAAACACTTGGTTATTTTTCAGAAAAAAAATCTTTGGTTTTAGCGGGGGACCACATGCTCTGACTTGCTCTGTCTGTAACCTTCTTTACTTAAAGAGCGTTTTGCTCACTCAAAGCCCGATGCCATTTATTTCCATCAGGAACCAAACAGAGGTACTAGTATAAAACCAGTTATAAGGTCAAATCAGAGATGAGCAAATACTAGATAACCATGAGAGCGAGGTCGCATCTTCGCTTCACATGGAGTTCAACTTTGATTCGATTTCACTTCTGCAGTCATACGCCTAAATTCACTCAGGTGTCACTGTACCATATACAGTTTCAGACAACATAGTCAAGCTATGATATATAGCCTCTGATTGGATAATTGCATCATCATGCAGTAGCTAAGCCATCTGTTTCATCTTCGTTGCTGCTCTTCTTGAAGTCAGCACAGGAATAGTTTAATTTGCCATCTATCAATAGATCCAGCTTGCCACCGTGAATCTGGCAGCTCTTTTCCCCAGTGCCCTCAGAGTCCAGACGAGAAATGGATTTGCTGTGTTTCCGTAAATGTTTTGCAATAGGAGAACTTAGATCTTGTCTCCTAGTAACACTGGAGGCATTGTGCTAAACAGCCCTCTTGGTAAATTAAGTGTTTTTGGTAAATGTCCTCACAGACTGTAATTCTCCTGAATGAAGTCATTCACATCCGATGGTTTTTATTGAAGTGCTATAAAACCACGAGAGATACGGATAGAATAGTGCCTTTGTTGGCCTGAGTGAAACAAATGTCCTCCATTAAAGTTTATCTTTACCATTACGGCCTAATCTAATCTAATACAAACAGCTCACATCTAAATATATTTCCAGGAGGACGTTCAGCCGCACAACACACTCCACTTGGCACTGTCGCAGAGTAAACAGAGCCATTGGTCATCTGCTGTGCCGAGAGATGTTTGTTTACTTTGGTCCATTTTACAGCTGCAGTGGTTGTGAAATATTTTAAAATCAACATCCACCACTGAAGGAGGACAAGCTGAGATGTTTCAGATGGTGTGTCAGACTCCTGGATCGTACACTGTTCAGTTTTGAGCGACATCCATTTTGGTCGACTCATCCGCAGGGTGACCCACTAACGCCGAAGTCTCACATGAAACCAGAGTTGATTCAATTATTTAGTTAACCTTTTGATTACCCTCTGGACTAATAATATGGCGCAAATCACAGTAAAAATACATGTATCATCCATAACATGCGTGTGTCAGAATCAGAGCTGCCACATGTCTGCATGTCAGCATGTGTGCGGAGGATGGGGCCTCTGTGCTCTGTATATTTAGAGATGGAGTGAAACATTTTGATCCAGCTACTGACCTCCAGCCCAGGCTGCTACCGTTTGTGGCAATCCGTCCCCTCCTCACACACACACACACATGCACACACACACACACACACACACACACACACGCACCCCCAAAGGAGCAGTAATCAGAGCTTGTTCTCCGGGGAGCCGTCCCACTCTGTGACCCACAGGACATGAACTAACTGAGCCCGACCTCCAAGCCTCCTCTCCTTCCTAAAGTTCCACTCGGGCAAGCTGTTGTTGAGGTTCTCGTGCTGACTTGGACATGACAGTTAGATGGAAAACATTACAGTGAAGAAAAAAAATAATGTTTGATTTCTACAGTTGTACATTATGTCTCTTTTTATATCCATAATTATGTTTGTCACCTAAATTAAAAGTTGCTGTGTTCTCATTCATAGAAGAACAAGATACTGAACGTCAAGATGGCGCATATTTAGTCCAAAGAGAATTTATTGCCTGATGGGCTTTAAAAGTTATGCAGCTTCCAGTGTTACAAACAGGTTTTGCAGCCCACTGAAAATGTTTTATAAATTTCGACCTCGGTGCAGCAAAAACTGAGAATAGAAAACAGTCAGAATTGACCTTGTTTGCAGTTGTAAGCGTCCTGTGAAGAGTGTTTTGTGTGTTTTGTTTATTTTTTGCTTTTTTGTGTGCGTTTTTAGCAGCCACTGTCGGCTCCCGTGATTGGACGGGGAAGGGTGACAAGAAGGGTTTTCAAATCGAAGCAATGTTTAAACCAAAGTCTCAGTGACTTATTCGCTGCACAATTAATATTCTCGATGTCTTGCATGAATTTAAACACATCTCTGCAAAATTCAGCCTGAAATATCTGGTATTTTAGGTAACTCAATTTTGCTCTGTTCAACAGTTTGAAATGCTTTGGACTGCTGGTGTATCATTGAGGTTCGATTTATGTTTCAAACAGAAGCAGCGAAGTGCACTGAATCAGAATTACGATTGTGGCCAGTATGACTCAGTGCACTAAGCCACAATAACTCCACTAATCGTGGGTTGAATTGGAAAGAAGACAGAGGAGATCTGCGAGGCCTCAAGCTAAAACTGACTGTAGAAAGAGAAACTGAAACTGCAGGCCGGATCTAGCGGGTTATATTTTCTTTTTCTCGCTGGCAGACGCAGTGATTTGTTACGAGTTTTTTTTTTTTCCACGGAGTCATAAAGTTCGCAAAATCCAGTCGTGAATGCCAGGTTACATGAATGGCACGTCTACAGCTTCTGCAGGGCTGCTGGAGCTCTGCACAGCCTTAACAGTGTGCTGTAATGCCTCTGAGCAGTGCACACTGCAGAGAGCGTCCAGAGGAATGTGTAGATAAACAAGCAGACAGCCCGTCTTTTATAAGGGTAAAGTAAATAAGTAGTAAATAAAGCAGAATGGTGTTGGTGTGTAGAAGCCTCTGCCTTTGCTAGAATATCCTGCAAAGTGCTGTCACACCCACCAGGCTTCAGTCACATTTCTGTAAATTTAAGCCAAATTGATTTCTTGATCATGCAAACATCCTTCCAGGATTTATGACCACTGTATTTGATGGGGTAGGTATTTTTTCAATAGAATACATCAAAACACCGTCTTCCAACGTCCAGCGTGCAACGAAGTTCAGTCGTGGAGGCTGTGGGAGTGCCCCGCCGTCACGTAGATCCAAACATTTTGAGTTTCCAGAAACCTAAATTAAGTTCCTCATAATCCGATCTGTGATTAACAAAAAGTCTGGCCACAATCATACCACTCCCACAGCACCCAGTGCCCACAGCACAGACAGGATCAGGAGAAACACGAGGGTGATTCAGAAGCATACTATGTTTACATGACAGGGGCAGTAATGTAAGACTGTACGTCCACTGTGCATGAGCGTTTATTCACAGACGGATCACATCACAGATGGATCCGTCTGTGTTTATGTCTCGGCTGAATGTTTATTTACATTTTACAGTGAATGAACTCATTGAATGATCTACTGCGCTGGTAAGCGGCGTTTAATGATGTCACCAATGTGTTTATGTGGTTGAGTATTTGTGCTTGCGGTGGGAATACGCGCCGCTCGCGGGACTGCCGTACGTTCTGCTCAGATCGCGAAGTAAAAATCCTCTGTGTGCTTTCTCCCACAGGTGTGTGCGCGGTGGGCAAACCCATGTGTCTGATGTTCGAGTACATGGCCCACGGCGACCTCAACGAGTTCCTGCGTCGCCGATCTCCAACCCAGTCAGTGCGCACCCTCAGCCGGGCCAGCCTGTCGGGCCGCAGCTTCTCCTCGGAGGTGGAGGGCGGAGGCCTCTCCTGCACCGAGCAGCTGTCCATTTCCAAGCAGATCGCCGCGGGGATGGCCTACCTGTCAGAGCGCAAGTTCGTCCATCGTGACCTGGCGACGCGGAACTGCCTGGTCGGGGAGGAAATGGTGGTAAAGATCGCCGACTTCGGCCTGTCCAGAAACATCTACTCAGCCGACTACTACAAAGCCAATGAGAATGATGCCATCCCCATTCGCTGGATGCCCCCGGAGTCCATCTTCTACAACCGCTACACCACCGAATCGGACGTGTGGGCGTACGGCGTGGTGCTGTGGGAGATTTTCTCCCACGGGATGCAGCCGTACTACGGTATGGGTCACGAGGAAGTTATTTACTATGTGAGGGACGGTCACATCCTCTCCTGTCCCGAGAACTGTCCTCTGGAGCTGTACAACCTGATGAGGCTCTGCTGGAGCACGCAGTCGTCAGACAGGCCCAGCTTCAGTAGCATACACCGGATACTGGAGCGGATGCATCAGAACACACTGACTATAACCGCTGACGCCGAGGCTGACTGCTAAGCCCGGAACATTTCATAGAAAAAATGTTTCACATAAAAAAAACAAAAAAACAATGACTTACATAGACATTTGGTGCCTGACAACACACTCTGATTGAACCCTTCCAAGGAGCACAATATATGGAGAACTTAAACTGCAAAAAACAGACATGAATAAATACGTAAATAGCTCATTAAATAAATGAAAATGCTATTAAAGGCAGCAGAATAATATTGAAAATAAATGGTGCCATTCATTTATTTAAAAAAAATATAACATAAACAGATATTTCACATTTAATTGCTTCTGTATTTATTTATCTTTACTTTTCTTCACTCTCCCGTTTAATTGGGTCCTGCAACGTATGACAGTTTAGTGGCTTGGATTAGAATATTTTTTTATTTTTTTTATTTATTTCAAATTTTGGCAGTTCAGTCCTCCGTACAATCAGCCACAGAATACCCAAAGAGGGATTTAAATCATTTATCCTGCCCATTTTTTCTTTCAGGATGTTTTTCTATCGCCCATCATATTATAGTAATTTGCATATTGTGTATTTCTTCATTTCAGAAGTGGCTTTAAGGAGTGAAGTAGTGTTCCTGGACATTAACCAGCACATATCCATTAGACAGATGCATTATTTATTCAAGGTAAAAATGCATGTATAAACTCTTTGCAAAGACTGACCCCTGACCCCAGAGCCCTTTAAAGATTTGAAGCCAGTAACCATGCAGATACATCCTCAACGGTTAGATACACATCTATTTAAACATTATGCTACGTCCATTGCATGTGCAGTTGTTAGTTTTTTTGTCCTTTGTTTCGAGCTGTCGAGCTGTTGCAGACGGTCTGACTACCGAACACGAGGCTTAGAAAGAGAATGGGACGCGACAGTTGACGCTTTATCGTCATCTCTAATTCCACAGTGGCACACAATCACTTTAAACCATTGCTGTTGATTGTTTTTATAGACAAGTTGCTATTCCATTTTTGGGCATTCTCGTTTAACTTCCGTGTTTTCTTTTGCATCATGTTTATCTTTGTTTTTTTTGTGTTAATTTTACTGTTTGACCATGTTTGACACAGTGTTCGACAATATATGTAAGTTACAGTTGCATTGGGTCAAATTTGTATTAAGTTTACTGATGACTTCAGCAGAAACTCGTTAACTAAATAAATTTCGGTGCCTTGAAGCAACAAATTGGCATTTTGTGCGCTTTGGCGCCGCCCCCATAGTTTCTGAGTACCACACCACTGCTGTAAATACAGATCCCAGGTCTGGAACAATTTGTACTCATGATGTCATAACAATTTTAAGCGTTGAAAACTTACGCTGTGATCCCACCCTCTCACTGAAGTTACATAGCGAGAAATAAGTGATAGGAGGGTGGAGTGGCTGAGACACTGTTACTGTTACAAGACACTGACCCGTCAACATGATTTTGAAGCTGTTATTTTAAGGTGAAATAGTTACATATTGTTGCTTTAACGTAGATACTTTAACAAGTGAAGGATGGCCGAAATGCCTTTAATTGTCAAAAATATCTTCTGAAAGACTAAATCTCGAATAGTCTCTCTTACAGATCATTCTTTGCTCTCTGGTCTCAGCTCAGCCGAGTTAAAGCGAATAAGGTTCATGTTATTACACAATGTAAGTAGAGTTAGTTTTTCAGTCCTGGTCCCGGACGTTTCCTCCGCCCGACACACCTGATTCAGATGGAAGGATCGTTATCAGGCCTCAGCAGAGCTCGGTGACGAGCGGATCATTTGAATCAGGTGTAGGTGTCGGGGCAGGGAAACAGCTACAGCACGCACGCCTTTAGTTTAAACACCGCACTAATGAAAACATCATTATGAATATTATATTCCAATTCTGCCAATAGATCCTTCTAAACCCTACACGCTGGACATTTCAGAGATTAGCAACAAAGCAGACTTGCCTCAGTGGATCAACACGTTTTCTTTTCTTTTTTAAATGTGTGACGTTACTGGTTTGTTATTTGTTACATGAGATAATGATGCAGGTTTCCCTTCACCTCCCCCCCTTTACGTAAAAATGTTTCTTTGTATGGCTTGCTAATAAAAAAGAATAATTGAAGACATTTGTATTTGAGATCTGGACAACACACAATCACGTTTTTTTTCTCATTCAGAGGTGTGCATGCATACCACATGCTGACGACAGATGTTTTGAATAAAATCAATCTAAAACGTTTCGAGGAAATACGTGTAGAATTATCTTAATTGACCAAAACGCATAACAGATGGAGAGAGATGATCAGATTGAGTTCGTATGAATTGCCAGCCAGCCACAAATGGATTTGTGACTCTCACTGCACCGCTAATAGGGGAGAAGATAAAGCTCTGGTCGTTAATGCAATCAGTCATCATTAATTATGGAGCTTTGGAGAGCTTTCTTGCCTGAATATGCACAGCAAATGTAAAGGCAGTGGACCGATTTGGTTTATAGATATCTTGTGTGCAGAAATGACATAAATGTTCAAAACCATCAGCCTAGCGTTAACATCAATGATTTTGAGTTGTGAAGTGTTGGAATGAAGGGTGGACGGACTGACCGACGTCACCACGCTCAGGCCCTCGCTGCGCCGTGCCAGCATCAGTCCTGTCAATCTGAGCCCAAGTGTTCTGCTGCACCTCGTAGAAACTAAATGGGAGGCAGCCGCTCCACCTAGGCTGCTGTTTTCCGGTGTGGCTTTATGGTGAGAGTGTTGAACAGCAGTAAAATCAAACCACATCCACAGACGCACCCGCAGCAAACGACACGTGGCCTGAAACTTCCTCAGTATCATTCGGAGGGCAGCTTTTCAACAAACAGTGCGGCTGAGGCGTGAAGACGGCAGGACAGGCGCAGACATGAAGAACCCATGCAGATGATGGAGAAATAATTATAGAACTGCATCGATTTCAATTTTCAAAATGTTTGTTGTGACACCTAGAAAGACGCAGGGCAAGATGGACCGTGCATTTTTTTTTCTCTTTGACCCTTAACTCTGTTTTCAGTGCCTCTTTCCCTCTGTTTATTTCATCAGGAGCCTCTCCCTCTTCTGTAATAGCCCCCCCACCCACAGAAAAAAAGGACTTCACCATGTGGATGCTGCAGTGTCACTGCCCACCACAAGAGGGATCAAAGGGGTGAAGTGAAGCAGAAAAACAGATTCGCCTTACACATGTGCGTGATTGTTTTTTTTTTGTTTTACAGTGCATTTCTGCCTGCGTGTCTGCCTGCACTGCAGGTTTGTATACTGTATGTGCGAATGTGTCTGTGTTTGCCCCCCCTCCCCACCATGTGTGAATGTGAGTTTTATGGAGGACGTGTGTGTTTTGAGGATGCACAATGTAAACTGTTTAAATAAGGCAGCGCGGAGTCTGGCCTGGATTTTGCCATCCCTCTTCTCCTTGATCTAAACTGTGGATCAGACTGTCTCACTCCCACTTCCTCTCGTGCTCTTTCCTCTCCTCACACCTCCCACGTATTTCTCTGTCAGCGCCGCATTTACTCCCGTTGAATTTTTTTCTTCCTCGCCATTTGTTTCTTGAACTCGTTATCCTCTGTACTTCTGGAGGCCATTTTTATTGTGGCCTGGGATATTTTGTGACCCATCACAGAGAATCTTTCCTAATTTCATGAGGAGGATGGAAGAGATTTTATTAGATGTTATTTGTTTTCCTATTAAGTCCACAATCAAACTTAGGGTGAGCAAGACCACAAAATTCGATTTGGATCCAATGGCAAGTATGCCAGTAAAGTGTCATTAAAAATATTGGTCTCTCGCTTAACAGCCATCTTGCTTAGTTGTCAATTTCCTGACATTTCATCAGAATATCTTGTTGTTGTGAGCTGAAAGGTTTCCTGACATCTCATTAAAAATTTCCAGTGGCTCCACATGTAGAAATCATGAAACACAATCTCGAACAGCGGTCTCTCGCTTATCAGCCATCTTGCCTACAGTTATTGTCAATGTCTTGATATATCATCAAAGATAACCAGTTTTGTTGCCATGGACATCGCTGGAAAATGTACCAACAGCTCTTTAAGAATATCCAGTGGTTTCACACTTACTTTGTTAAAACACCATCTCTTAACAGTGGTCTCTCATTTGCCAGCCATCTTGCCCAGCTGTCATTTTCCCCAAATCTCGTTAAAAGTATCCATTGGATGTCAGCCAACTCATCTAGTTGTCAACATCCAGACATTTGATTGCAAACACATACACAGCTGGAAAATGTCCCGACATCTCATTAGAAATATTCAGTGGTTTCATGAACCCCTTGACGCCTGAATTTATATGCAATTATGTTAAAAAATTAATTATATGTGTTTTGGCTTTCAAGCAGAGACTAAATTAAGTGTTGATAATTAATTTGACTGTAGCACATAGAATAGTTATAAATTTGGGTATGATGCAAATTAGCGACAACAGGCACTAAAGGAATAAAAAGTAATAAAGTAGTAATTACAACACATTTCCCATCTGAGGCATGAAATTGATTTTATTAATGCCAACATACTATTCAAATTTAAATTGTAATCTAGTTTCATGACAGACATTCAAAACTTCATGACAATGATAACAAAACAACAATAAAAAAAAATATGTGCATGTATGTGTGTGTACTAGATTAATTATTCTGTTCTGATAGCAGCTGCTCTTGCAGGAGTAGCTGTGCTAGGAAGTGCATCACTCTCTTCTTCAGTGCTGCTGTCATCATTGCTGCTGCTGCGGTCACCTGGTGTTAAAAAAAACACTATTGAAAAGTGCAGACGTTTTTATTTTGTACACACAACATGCTCTCACGGTGACATGGATGCATGCATATCCTCCTGAGTAAAAATAAACAGCAAAAATTGCATTCACATAACAACATGCTAATTCTATGATGATTACAAAGAGTTACAAGAATTGTATTTGCTATAGAAATTGTGTGTGACTGCTGAAGGCCATCTAAATATAGTATAGTTTACATGTATGGCCAATATGGACGAACGTCGCGAATTCGCGACGAACAGAAAACTTCAAATATCTTCAAAAATATCGGTCAAAAATACTCTGTTTTGCTTTTGCTAGCTCCACAGACAAACAAATAAGCAGACATGTATTAGAAGCGGTTTGAGGCGAATTCGCTACAACAGGCCTTAACGGGTTAAAAATGCTGAATCATCTTCTCTAACAGGGGTCTCTTGCTTTTCAGCTATCTCATTCTCTATGTAAAATCTGACAAAGCTGACCAATTACCTCAAAATTACATTAGGTATAATAATACTAATAATGTTAAATTGCTAAACCCTTTTAGCGTGTATGACTCACATTTCTTAATCTACTTTACCCGGTTATTCTGGGGTTTCTTGACATTTTTAAAGTCAACTTTTACAGTTGACAGTGTAGCTCTAACACCGGACATGAATGCAACACAGATTATAAACATATGGGGAGAAGATACATATGGAAGATACAAATTAAACATATCCATGGTTTTCAGGAACACAGACTGAACATTTCATTCTGGTGACTTTATTCTCATCGCCTCCTCGCCTTTGCTCTTTCTGCTCTATCTTCTTCTGTCATTTCTTTCCTCCCTCTCCATCGCCACTGCTTCCTTTCTTATCTGTGGTTCCAGTCAGTTCCCTGTCGCTGTCTCCATTTGCTCTTTCTTTTTGAAAGTCAAAATGTGTGCCAGCTGCAGATACTGGGAAGTCATACTCATTCAGAGTGAATTAGCCGATTGTCCTTTCCAAACAAAAGGTTTATCTAAATGGACTCTCCAACCTTCCTGCCAAATTGTAATAGAAGGATCTCAGTGTTTGGAGACAAGAGATTTGTTCTGCCATGAAAAATCACTTCCTGTTTTGTCACGATAATCTCCTCTGGTTCGGGACAGACATTTTATCATGTTTCAAAGGAAGCTGGATGTGTTTCGTGTGTCGAAATCTTCTGACCGTTTCAACAGAAGAGTGATTCCTGGCTGTCTTGGCACGTTAGCAGCTCCACTTTTAATGTCTTGTTGACCTTTCCACGCATCATAAATTTTGTTGGCAACAAGAATACCAGCTCTCCCCATTGAAATCATTAGCACCACCCTATCTGCAACAAATGCAGGAGGATATCGGACCATGGGGGGCATATTTGTCAATCAGCAAACCTCGCTGGGAACCACGGAAAGTGTCTGTATTGACATTGTGACGAAGATATGACATCCAGATCACTCAGCGGCAGTGCAGAGGAACTTCCTGCGCAGCCGCAGCGGCTCTGATTGGCCCATTCGGGGAGAAACAGGACGTAGGGAGACATATATCAGTCAACTGGAGGCTAACACTCTAAAACTGTGGAACAATAAACATAGATCACACACACACACACACACACACACACACACACACACACATACACACACACACACAAACACACACACACACAGACCATTTTTCCAGTAAAAACATTTGGCTGCTGTTACTGGGACTGCTGCTTAATTCATGTCACACATGACACAAGGTCGCCCCGACCGCTCTAACAGTAGCATTAAACACGCACACACACCACACATGTACTGTGCAGCACTTCTTGTAGCCTCTGATTTATGTCGCAGTCCTGATTCTGCACTGTAAAGTCGTTCATTTCGAGCTTTTAGTTTCAGAATTGCGACGTACGCTGGTCAGTATTTGCTTCCATTGTTTTGCTTTGTTTATCTGCGGTGAAGGGGCCGTTCAAGAGCACAATGGATTAAAGGTGCAAGTATGCAGTTTTGGGGGAGCAATTTGAATCAGAAGAGAAAGATCTTTGTTGCCTGTTTTTTTTTATCATGCCTAAACATATTAAATAGACACACTCTCTTGGTTTTCATGTCTGAATAAACTGAATAAACAAACTGACCCTAAAGGACAACACCATTTCATACTGTTTTACTTTGTTTATACGTGGAGGACCCTGCCACCTTTCTAGCCTCAGGCAGTGTTCTGGGGACCTTATTTTCCTCTGAGAACAGCTTATTTATTCAGTTATGGAAAAGATAGATATATCTAAGATCGTATCATTACCTCATTTCTATTGTAAATATTAAGATTCTGACTTTGAATTCTCCCTTCAAAACTACATATTGCCCCTTTAATAGTGATATTTCATCACAAATCACAATCAAATACTCACATGCCCATGGTATTTTTGGTCATCTGTTCATTGCTGTACTAAAGTTAGATAAAGTGTCATAATCTTAAAACATTTTAACTATCTGCAGCACGAGTTCACTTCTGTTACAAACATGGCTTAGGGGAAACCCTAGCTCAACATGTAAATGAGACTTCCCTCTTCCCATCTCCCCGGCACCACCAGCAGCAAAGTGTTTTCAAAGGTTTTATTTTAAAAAAAACAAACAAACATCTAGCACAAACAGACGTCGGCAGTCTGGCTGAGAGCCGGGAGAGAACCGAGTGCAGCCGGCCCTTAAACTTCTGGCTTGAAGGCTGGAACCAATCAGCTCCCTCACACAACCTACACTCACCCTCAGTCATCAGTCACTCAGCAAAACACACCTGCAGCCAATCACACTCGCACACCCACAATCAGGTAACAGAGAGATCAGAGAAAATGAAAGCACATTCATCAATACAAAATGTAATAATGTAATAACAGCAAAACTCAACTGCGTGGTCGGGCTAGCCATGCTCTGGTTGTGTTGTGTTGTAGGTCAAGGTAATTTCCCTCCAATGATGCGTCATATCGCTGATTTAAAAAATGATTCACACTATTGTTGATTCAAAACGACACGCCCCCGACAGCCTCCGAGGTTCCGAGAGGTGGCCTTCATTCCCTTTTGACTGACAAAAATTCCAAGTAAACTAATGTTCCCTGCTGACTGTAACAAGCGGGCCAAGCCTAGACACAGCACTTCAACACAAACATGCAGGTGTCGGGTGCTAATTCTCTCAACTCTGCAAGCACAAACCACACTGTGGAAAAAAACATTTCCGTCCTACGTATAAACACAAGGGTATAGACACACTTCTGCAAACAGTCAAGGCTGACTAAATATGTGTCAACAGTCTCAAGGTCTGTAGATTATTAGGTCTAGCTCAGCATGTCATTAAGCTCATATTATCAGTCAGTGTGTCTATGACCCTGTGTGTTCCTGTTTTTGGATGTCATAGAAACAAAAACAGCGGTGGATAACAGAGATGAGCAACATGAGCGAGGCTAAACATGAAAGATAGAGAAAGACTCTCCACTACTGTCGGTAAGACGTTAAATTTCCAAAAAGACACCAGAAAAACACACAATTCAGACTTTTCTCATGTTTTTATTGTTGCCGGGATATCAACACTATAACTCTGGGTGGACATTTATTGATATTGGAACACACGCATAGTACGGACATCACATTTATCTCCCTGTCACAATTACTTTCTACAATTTAAGGCTTGTCCAAAATTTTCCATAAACATTGTACTCTGGGAGAATAATTCTTTGATAAATGATGTCGATACTTGTCGACCACTTTGGGATGAGCGGTTTGTGGTAGTAAGAGAACATTTCTAAAGGGCAACACACACCAGCAGCATTAACATAGCAAACATTGGAAGCACCAGTCAGACATCTTAAGCAGTAGTCAGGAATAGGATAATCTGGAGTGCTGATGTGATAAAATGTATGCTTTTAGAAAAACTTCATGCACACTAATGCTGGGAAGCAGGACAGTGGTGTATCCTGTCATGCATAATAATGGGTTGATACATGTCGAGACTGCTGGAGTCTGAACTTCCATACCAAGCAATGGTTGCCTGTGTTTTAAACAGATTGTTCTCCCTCCCAACCTATCAAATATGGCAGCTGATATGGTCAGTGGACCAACAGTTCAAACTACAATGCTGAAGCTACCCTTCTAGCAGCATTTCCCGTCTGGTGTACGGTTGAAGAGGTTGGCATTGGGGTGGTTGGACGACTGAGTTTGAGAACGGCGTTCAACCACAAGTCAAAGTTGACTTGTTTGTTAACTTGAGCTTTGTAAGTAAAGGTGCAATACGCAAGAATGGGGCAATTTGAATACATCCCAACAAATACGGACAGTGTATCACCAGATTGCCTGCTAACTTTTACTAACTGTATCCTGCTTATACATCCATGAATTGAGCTACTGTTAGCTTGTTAGTTCAGTTAGCCCTGAAGCTACACGGGTAGTGATTGTAACACCACTAGTACAGGAGTTTTTTTTACGGCTGAGACTAGCTGGTTAGCATGGTAACTTCAGTATCTCTTCAAAACAATACACAGACATGTCAAACATAATGTCAAAATCATGGTTTCTTCCCACTCTGTTGATCATTTTGGATAATTTTTGAACATTTTAAACAAATTTTCATACATATTACACCTTTTGCCCAAACCATGATCTTCCCCTAAACAAGCTTTATTTTGAAATTCTAACCAGACATTGCGTTACTGCTCACTTGACCATTGGAGCACTGCACAAAACGGACACTGACACTACAATTAGAAGCTTAAGGTCGCTGACCATAGCTGCCATATTTAATGAGTTGGAAGTGAGAACATGTTGGTTTTGACATGGGTCATATGCTGCCAGTGTGTGTTGACCTTAAAAATAGGATTTGTTGTTTTTATTATTACTTTTACATACATCAGATGATTAGATCTTTCTGTGACCGAAAAAAAAAGCTTGAATCGCTGATAATTAAAAGAGTTCATACTTTGGTAAAATCCTATTACACAATACTTTTTTCTGAGTTTGTACAAATTAAACAATTTTTGAGGCTGTGTTGAATATCATTATCATTCAAAAAGTGAAAAAAAAACTTTTATTTAAGTGGAATATCGCTCTTACACTGACATAAATCTTTTTTTCTACTTTAAGGCAATTGCAAAACGACGGAGTTAGCAACACACAAACCCAAAGAGTAGCTGAACAACCACCTGAAAATCATGTTTTTGCCGACCTCATAGTTTTTCCTGAACTTCTCGACTTGCTGCAGTGATGCAGGAGTGTACACCAGGACACTGTGACATCACTGCTGGGTGTGCAGCAACAGTCAGAGATGGGAGACTTGAAACTTTCAACCCGAGAGGGCGGCAAAACTCATGCTTTTCAACTGGGTGTTAACTTGCTCTTCATGGAGGACATGGACTGGAAGGCACTGCACACATAGATATCTAGTTCTGGGTCACAAACAAGTTAATAACTGTAATAGTGTCTACAGGAAATGCATTAATTAGGATCACAATACAAAAGAGCTCATGACGTAAAAACCATAAACAAAATCCTACAGTACATTTGGACAGAGTATAACACAGTTAAATTTACAGAACGTTCCCTTTGGTGATTAACTTTGAATAGTATATTTTATATACATACATACTGTACACATATACTTACAATGGTGTACAAAGAGCGACACACTGGTAAACAAAGACAGACAACAAAAGTTTAGTTGGTTTGCTATATAACCTGAATCAACACGTTGTTAAGAAAAAAATGGTTACAGTGAATGTCAAATATGGAGGGTTGGGTCCAGAGCTGTAGATTGACAGAGTTTGGTCAATGAAACAAGAGGCACTACTGCGGCTGCTGCTACCAGTAGGGAAAAGGTTAAAAGGCAAAACTTCAGAATCAAGTTAAACTGTCTTGGTGAAAAACATCCAAGATTGTTACCTTAGAGTTTCCTAAATGTTGTGTTACTTTACAGTGTAAAGGCACAACCAAGAGAAGAACTTGGACAAACAAACTTGTGTTGCCTCAAAACAGGTAAAAATTTTGAACATCTCCGACATGCAAAACTACCAGCTGACTTCATTTCAGCACCGCAGCTTAAATCCCTGACAAACATCTCGCTTCCTGGAAAACATTTGACTGCGTTTTTGGCCGCGATTCTCTCGTTCCTGTCAGCTGTTCGGAGCTCTGTCTATGTATTTTGGCCAAAAAGTGTTTAGATTTTGGTCAGGACAAAAAGTTCAGCTGGCAATTTTTAACAAAGCACGTCATAGCATCACCAGGCTTGACTTTCAGCTGGCTCTCAGCCCCTCAGTGAGGGAGTGCATGGAAATAATATAACACCATTCAACACTGCGTTGGCTCAACTCTGCCTCACCTCCCCTGAAGTCACTTCATTAAGGAAAAAACACCCCTTTGCTGCTGGGAGGTCATACAGCCACTAAGCTAAACGTTCAGTCCCAAAGATGGCTGCCGCCTCGCCACCTCAGCAACAGGAAATGGCTGACATATTTTAATGACATTGTGCTACTTGAGCTGTCTACTGCCTGAATTAATAAGGCAAAGACCTCCACTTTGGAGATGTGGTCACATGCAACAGTGCAAAAAAAGAAAAGAAAGAAACATGCTCCGTGGGCCACGAATGGAGGAACACTATACATTGTAACTTGCTCAGATAGTCAGTGGGAGACCCCAGGGTGGGTGTTTGGGGAAATGCTGCCATTAAAAAAGGGGTAACAAGGGAGTGGGTACAGAGACAGTTGTGTGTGCAATAAAGAAAAGAAAAAAATAATATACCCACAACAATCTCATTCAGTGACATCTACAAAATCTGTTATCTTATATTTTGGATGAACATCTGTATTACTTCATATTTCCAATAACACTGTCACGGCAAAAAA
>CAEMYA010000179.1:1634295-1651925 GCA_903131615.1 Diplodus sargus | reverse complement strand
AAAAAAAGCTGTGTACCCTACATGTCTTTCAGTTTCTGGTTTCCTTGGAGTGTTTTGTAAGGCCAAGCAGACTTATCACACTGTGGTACTGTAGGAGTGAACTTCATGAGTCCCTCACAAAGTCATTGACTATATTTTGTAATATGCCCAAATAGTGGCAGAAAAGAAGCACAAATCGGAGATTTTTAGCCCGCTGAAGTGGAGCTAATGAAGTGAAATGTGGGCAAACTATTCGATGGATTGCCACGACATGTGGTTCAGACATTTGTGTACCTCTCGTGACGAATGGCAATAACTTTGGTGACCATTTCACTTTTCAAGTAGCATCATTGTCAGGTCAAGACTTTAATTGTCCAGCACTTTGGTTTATGACCAAATACCTGCAAATGGAATGACATTCTCGGCAGTCACTGATAACTTTAACTGTTTTACGGGATCTTGTTAGCAATTTAAGTGTGAGGCATGTTAGCATGGTGACCTTAGCGTTTAGCTAAAAAGCACCGCTGTGCCTCACAGAGCCATTAATGTGGCTATAGACTCTTAAGACTTGTTAGTAGTTTGCTTTATTACAAAAAGGTGCAAGTACAAAGTAGCTATTGTTGCTTTTTCTTTGGCTCTGCCCTCTGTGTTTATTAATCTGGCGACAGATGAATTCCCCCGCCAGGACAATTTCTACTCAGTTTTGTCACATCAGCTGCTGAATCATTTTTTTGGTAAAATAGCTTGTTAAAGGGTAACTCCGCCAAGTTTTCACATCAAAGTCCTACTGGATATGTTTTTTTTAAAAAAGGAAAGTATAATGCTTTTGTCGCTTCAGACAAAACTGTATACAATCTGGAAATTTCCCTCTAGTGATGTCACTCCGTGGCTGTGGCATTGTGAGTAATGTAGGCACCAGGTTTTGAGAAACAGTCAAGTCTCATGTTGCACTCCAACCAACACTGTTGTTTCTCATTATGGACAGCTATGAATCAAAATCCTTGATTAACATGCGCCACTACATTTCCCACTATGCAACTTGGCCACTGTGTTACATCACTAGAGGCAGGTTATCAGGTGATATGCTTTCTCTGGAGCCAGAAAAGGCTTTATACTACATTTTTCACATATCCAGTAGTATTCCTCAAGACCTGTAAACACACTTTCATGTGTCAGATTGGTGGAGTTACCCTTTAACTGCTAAAACCTGGCTGGGATTGAGGATAAACCCTGCTGACCTCTCAGCTCAAACCAACTACTGTAATGACGTTTGTTAACTACTCTACTCTCACATGTTATTTTATTTAATGTAATTTAAAGTACAGAGATCCTCCGCCTGCTGAAACTTTCAAACTTCCACCTCTCCTTCTCAGCCGGCCTCGTGGACAGAGGAGACACTTGACAAATCCACGAGAGGCAGACAACTCAGCACATTTCATGTTCGTTAACACTCACCAGACATGACCTTCAACTTGTCTCCACATAACACTGCGGTACAGAACAGTGCCTGCTCCCAAAGCTGCAAACATCCTCCTCCTCCCCGTTTTGGTAAGATCTCTGTCTCTAATTCCTTAGAGGGGAAAACAAGTCAGGATTTCTGCATATCATGGACCCTTTGTGTATTTAAGTTGGCTGAGAGGGAGAAACTTTTGGGATGCGTTCACAAAGGTTTTTTTATAGTAGGAGAAGAGGATCAGTTGATTAATGAGTCCCAGCAGTATTTAGGTTGTAAAGTCATTAGATGATGAACGATGCATCCACTGCAGGAATAGCGGCTCAGCTTACTTAAATAACAATACGTGAGTGAGAAGTATTTTTTTGGTAACTCACTTAACTTCTCAGTATTTATATGGTTGTGTGTTTAATGCGCATTGGCAGGATGTCTATTAACTGTTTCACTTTGAAGACTATATTTTGAGAGTTAGAACTCCGGAAATCGGTCCAAACGCCACCAATAAAATCAGCCTGGAGTCTCCAAAAGGTCACGTTGATGTTACAGCTGCTAGAGGTAACTTGGATTAATATTCAGTTTAAACGTCACAAGCACAAAACGACGTGTGTTGGTTTGATTTATTTTTGTTTCCCCCGATCTTGAATGTGAGTTCCGTCTGTACGAGACCTACGACTACAGGATACAACGTTCAGAGAGGACTGGAGGATGTGGGATGGGTTATACTGGCATTACCTTCATTTCACAGATTACTTTTAAATAGTTCATGTCAGCGTTGTCCATAACAACACATTTCAAACAAATAGGAAAAAAAAACAAAGAAAAAAACGACTAAACTAAAATACTAACAGCCTGTCGGAGACTCTTCCCCTGTTCTTCCTCCACACAGCGATAAAGTCTTGTCATCTTTCTTCATAATTGTCATCCTCGTCTTCATCCAGACCATCAGCTCAACCTCCCTAACCTTCATCGCCAAATGTATTCCATTGCTGTCTTTAGTTCATATCCTGTCCGCAGCCCCTCTTGACCTTCCCATGCTGCCATTTTCCTTCCTTCAGTCAGTCTCTCCAAAAGATTAACCCCTTCAAGCAGACGGATTCATCTCCGCTTATACCACTGAGTGTTCGTTGTGGTGGTGGTGGTGGTGGTGGTGGATGCCGCCGCTCAGCACCGTGTGGTTGATGGACGACGCCGAGCGGTCCGATCCCTCCGCCGTCGTCCCGTTGACATTCTCCTGCCGCTGGCAGCACAGGATCTGCCTGAAGGTGGCGCTCATCTCCTTGTCGCGGTACGAGTAGATGATGGGGTTCATGGCCGAGTTGAACTCGGCGAGAAGCAGGAAGAACTTTTCGTAGGTGAGGACGTTGCAGTTGGCGCAGAAGACGTCGAGGAGGAGGATGACCAGGCCGGGCGTCCAGCAGATGATGAAGGCACCTGGGGAGACACAAAGGGAGGAGGTCTCTTGAATTCCATTTATATGAATTCTATTCTATTAAGAAATATTAAAAGAAAGCTCTACAGAATGCTTTTTCTTACATGAATAAATTACACATTTAAATCTAAAAAGCAGCATGGAAACAGTAACATTTTGGGGTGAGTGACTCTTTAATGGAGAAGAGGCTGTAAAGAGTTCCTTTAATTGTTTCCTGTGTTGTCGATCATTGACCCCCATGAGGTCTCAGAGGTTAGCGGCTTGGTGTGACAAGAACAGGAGGAACAATGAGACTTTTTGACCCCCACTTTAAAGTGTTATCGTACAATGTGGTAACGTCTCCAGTGGCGATTCTAGAGTTTGTTGGGGTCCAATACAAACATTCTCAGGGGGCCCGTCGAACTATTTTCTTATAAATAATCTATAAACAATAAAACAATATACAAAATCCAACGTTTCAAAATAGAATTTTCAAATATAAATGACATTGGAAACCCAGTTAGAGAGGCACCAGCACATGGCTGCAGTCACGGACAATATTAGTCAGCCATAAATAGTGTAGATAAGCTCAGGTTGCAGTATGGTAGCTACTGAAAGGTTGTACGTTGTGTTCACTGCCATAAAAGAGAGATAAAATGTCCCTTTTCATGCAGTGTTACTACAGCATCTTCCTGCATTCTTCACAGCTGAGTTGGCCCAGTTACAAGTGAGTTACAAGCCACAAAACAAGTGGGCAGCTACAATACTGTAAAACCAGAGGTCTACCAGCTAAGACATTACATAATAGCACCAACAAGAATCAGTTGAGTAATTGGTTGTATAACTTCTTTGTTTCTTCTATGATTTTATTTTGCATCTGGTGCGAAACTTTAAAAGAAAAAACACTAGAACCAGTAATTTGATTGTTTCAGACACACTGAAAGTTCTACATGTGCACAATCCATCATAGGTCTTGAAGACAACTGTTCACATCACATGTTTATTCATTTTTGCTCATCCCAAGAAGTAACGTAATTGGCAGCAACACAAAAACTCAGATTTGGTCTGGAACAGACGGGATTTCACTGATGCTTTTGGTTTGGCTTTGTGCATGACTTACTATGACTATTACCAGTACAAAAAGCCCCGGGCTTCCTGGATCCCTGCTGTTTACGTTTTGATGACTCTTGATTTACACTTTAAATGCTATGACTTGCTTTGGACTCACACCTGAATTTTGCTGACTCACAGTTGAGAAAAAGTGATTCACTTAAGACTTAAACTGATGACTCAAAATGGCTACATGTGTTCTCAGAGTCACCTTGAGCTGTATTCGTTATCACGTTGCAGGCGGAGCGTCAGCCTGCCACCTCCGCTTTAAGTCATGTTAATGAGACATCCTGGGTGGTAATCATCTAATTGTCTTTCATCGTCCTCTTCTGAACCACACAAAGAGCATGGCAGCCAAAACAAGACAAAATAATGAATAAATGAAACGGCTCGAAGGTTTTTGTCTTCAAAAATCTATCCCACAGCTATGTTCACACTGTCTGGGAGTCAGACTAAGTTGCTTTTGGTTTGTCCGGAAACACCCCAAAATCACTTTAGAGTCACACCACCATCACTTAGCAACCATACCATCACCAGTCTACAGAACCACAACACCCACGTCGAGCAGTAACCTCATCTAAAACTTTTAAATGACACATTTTGGGCACAGAGTGCTTTTGTTCTATAGTGTTTTGATATTGTGGGTGCATTAGGTTGCCAGTCATGGAGACCCAAAGACACCACTAAAATGCTTCCGAGGCAAAAACATATTTACGGCTTTTCCCACACATACATTATACTTGGGCGGGCTGTCCGGGTATATTAACCCCGGAGTATATTTGTCGAGCCATTTTCACATTTTATAGCCCACATTTATCATCCGTCCAAGAGAACAATGCCGTCCGCGATCAATTAACTAGCAGACGATCTGCCTCCTTCTTCCCCTCCCGTCATTAAGATTATTGCAAATACCCGAAATCATTCAATTAACCGCCATCTGCACAGAAATCAGTGTTGCTGTTCACCAGCACACAAGATAGTCTTACTGAAGTTTCAGTTTTTCTAGTTTTTGTATGATAAAGGATACATTATGAAACATCTGAGTAAAATGGAAGATGATAAAAGAGGGAAATATAGCATGTAATTGATTAACTTGCTAGCACCAACAAAAAAGCTGAAGAGGGCTGGTTAAATCCTTCAGCATCTTTCCATCACCTGCAGTCTGTTCGAGCATCACTGTAGTTCCCATTTTACAGCCTTACTCATCCCGACAGTTCTCATTCTTCTTATTTTTTTATATGATAAAGGATCCATTATGGCATTCATGTTGAAAGTGGAAAATGTGTTGTTGTTTACTGAGCATCAAACCACAAAGACAGAGCTTAAAAGTTAATAGTAATTTTGCAAATGGAACAGTGATCAGTTATTTTGATTTCATTTTTTAACCTCCTACATGAGGGAAACATACAAATTAATTTATTGTTTTTACCAGTTTTTACAGAACAATTTCAATTGTTTTACTAATTTTTAACATTTTATTGCACGTTTGAATAAAGATATATGTCACAATATAGTACTGTGTTACTTAAATAATCACATATGCCATGTGCATATACTAACAGTTTGTCACTTTCAGGATTCCATACCTCGGGATGACCAAGAAAAAGGCCAAGCTTTCAAAATAAAAGCCCTGTGACATGGAATAATACATACATACAACTATATAGATAAATACGAAAAATAAAAATGAAATAAAAATAAGCTAATGTGAAAAACATATGAAATGTAAACAGGCTGTCAATCTTTCTTTTTTTTTTTGAACTTCCAGTAGCCCTCACAAGCTAAATAGGCGGTATGTCCATAACACTCTATATGTGTTTCCTGATCTGGTACCTTAAACATCATTTCTTCCTGCAGTGGTTCTCAAAGTGTGTTCCAGGGACCCTCAAGGGTTCTTGATGGGGGTCTAAAGGGCCCATAATCCCTAAATACCACAACAACAGAATGTATGACCGTTTTGGTCCTGGGCTTCATACACTTTCTACAATCAAATATATAAAACGGCAACTTTTCAGCTGGAATTGGATTCTGTCTATCAGGAAATCAGCCAGTGACAATCGCCATCCACCATTATCTCCCTCTTAATGTGAAACATCTCCCGAAACATAAACCGCTGACCTCTTCCTCGTTTTTGCAACCCGATCTCCACTAATCCATCATCGAATCTAACCTCCCAACCTCATTTTGCTGAGTACAATGCATCATCACTTTGAGTGTGTTACAGCAAAAAGGGGGGGTTCACTGACTCATTACTCACGAATGTCAAGTTCAAGTACTATGAATTCACTCAACAGATGCTATTTGTCGCAACTATGAGACAACTGGGGGACATTACACTCTTGAGGCTGTAAAACAAAAAGGCCAGACGAGAAATTAGGGAAGCAGGGGGGGCGAGAGAGAGAGTAAGACAGAGAGAGAGAGAGAGAGAGGGGGAATATTGACAGGCAGGCCTGTTATCTGTTAGTGTTTTGCAGGCGGCAGCTGCAGCGAAAGGCTTGACCTCACTTCCCAGCTATGCAGGCAGACTCTCCGGAGTTTGATAAATTTCTGAAACGCTTCGCAACCCAGCAGAGAAACTATCTCAAGTATTTGTCTCAGAGTGAAACATCTTACTCAGATACAGGACAAGACACAGCACAGCAAAAAACAAGAAAGACAGAAGAACCATTCAGTCGAAAAAATGAAAAAAAAAATTGTTCAGACCAGCACTGTGACAAAATAACATTTTAATCATATAATGCTCTTCTATGTTCCTCTAATTTCTTCTTCTATGCTGCTGCCTCTCTACAACCGAGCTTTTTCTGTCCTAAATGGAGTGTAATATGTGCATGTCTGCAGGAAGTTTGTCCTGGTTTTCCTTCAGAATGAGGAAGAAAACAGTCTTTGTGTGAAGCTGTGACCTGAGAGGTTTCACCCCCAGATTCTTTCATTTCCTCTCTGAAGCCAGGGGTATGCAGTCGCTTGTGTTACACCCTTTATCTTAAAATTGCCTCTTTACATTTCCCTCCCCCATCCCCGAAAAAACTAGTGCCCGCCTTAACGCTGCCACATAGGCCAGCGTTACTGCCACATCAGATACACGGAGGGAACAGCAGAGTTTTTTTGTTCATGGAAGAAACAAACAGGGTTTCTGTTGGGCCTGAGGTGAATCCTTTCGCCTTGTCACAATTTGCCACATGGAGGGAAAGGAGACCGGGGAAATGGAAAGTCAGTGGAGAAAAGTAAATAAACAGGACTTTGACGCAGGCCTGGAAAATCTGGAAATGCATTCAAAACTAATTTGACACTTTCCAGGTCTTGATAGAGTTATGAGTCACAGAGAAGCAGGAGACGGCGCATGTGACACACTGTGACATCTGAATGATCGTCCTCAGCCACACAGCGATGCCATCTTGTTGAAAGGCATGCTGCTCCACAACACTTCACCTTATTTCAGCTAATCAAAACACCCAGAATCCGGCGCAGAACAAATCATTCAGGACCTATGGGAGAGCCACTGTCGAAGTTTGCGGCTCGACAGCCAAAACTTCGCCGAGACATTTGGGAGCATTTATTGAGCAATAAATCCAGGAAGTGTCAAAACATTGTGTTTTCAGTCTAATAAAGTCTGGATTCCAACGCGTATGGAAGCTCATTTTCGCCACAAAACAAAATAAATCAAACTACAAAAATAAATGATAGCTCACGATGAGTCACTAATAAGAGATATTTTTATGAAATTGGAAGTCAGATATCTGCTCTTTTTAAATGCTGTCAGGTCAGATTTTTACAACCAAGTTATTGTGAAAAGGAATTCGTGGTAATGATTTTATTGCAATATCTATTGAAAATATCTGCCATCATCTGCCATCTCCTCCGACATGATGATTTTGGCGGCAATAACAACATATAATGATAACAAACTTTATATATAGAGCACTTTAATTATTGCAGAATATGCAGCATAAAGGGCTTACCATAGAAGGGAATGATAAAAAAAAAAATAGAAAAATAAAAAATATACTAAAAAATAGTAGCCACACAATGCAGTAGCAGCTTGCTAGCTAGTTACTGGGTGCCCTTCTACTTCTTATTTCCTTTTGATGATAGGCAGTAACACCAGCATTCAGGTGAATCACTGCCGGCTACTGCAACGAAGTGGGAATGGAAAAAAAAACATTAAATGTGTTGGATTATTTACATGATATTAACATTATGTGTTTAATAAAATGATATCTGCATTTGTTTGTGAATATAACCACTATTGTCAATACCGGTTATTGCCACGCCCCCAATATCAGATAAAACTTTTAATTCAATTTAATTAAATTTGTTTAACTTGTTTTGTTATTTTTTCCCCCCAAAGGCTGCCTCAGTTCATCTTCCTCACACTACAATATAGAACAGTTTTGTTTTTTATTATGCAGCATAAAGGGACTCAACTTTTGTTCTACAAGCTCAATATGACTAATAAATTAACTGTTTCCCTTTTATATCATTATTATCTCGTCATTCTATGGGATTGTTTTTACATAAAAGTGAAGCAAAAGTAATACTTCTGACTTTGCCAGTCAAACTCGGACTACCCCATATGTGTTTCTTTTATTATCATTCCGAAGTCCCATCCTCTTTTTTTTCTTTTTCCTGGCGGAAATGGTCTTCCATAGGACAGAGAACAGAGGGCTATGGGAACAAAAATAAGGAAATAATGGGGACCAGACTACAGGAACCAATTCCACACTCCCACAAACACACACACTCATACACACACACACACACACACAAACATGCACACAGATGCAAAACTGAGGGTAGACACAGATAAACACTCACATGTGCAGACAAACACACACGCAAACAGTCCCTTACATAATTACACATGGCACAAAGACAGATGGTGGAGCATTCAGACGCACAAACATGAAAGCGTTACGACGGCGTTGTAAAAGAAAAAGAAACATGTCCATCCCATCCCAACATGTTTATCCTCACAATCAGCATTAAAATCATCATTAACCAGAAACAGAGAGTTGCGCTTTCAACATGATAGCTTTTCGCTTCATACAAAAATCATTAGAGGATTTTGAGCAATAATGTTTCTGTCTCCGTGCACCACCTCCTCCTCCTCCTCCTCAGAAGAAGGAAATGTGGATCTCTTTCCTAATCGTATTGTTTGTAATGGAAAAGCTCTGCTCTAATGGCTGACGTGTCATGTTTCTTCCACCGAGAAGATGTTTACGACGTTGGGTTTTTTCAGTGTCACTGAGACATTGTCTCCAGCAGCTTGTTCTATTGCACTTTGTCACATGTAGTGTGCTGCAGAAATACATAAACATGAGGTCAAAAGGCTTAAAGGATCATGCCGGTGGTTTGGCTTCAGGTATTAATTTGAATGCCTGGCATGAGTTTCCAGTGATTTGGCTGCGCTTTGAGGAACAATTTGCAGAAGGTAATGAGCATTAGACTTCCGTCCAAGTGAAAGTTGCATTAATTGTAATGAATACTCTCCTTTCGGTGATTTGAAAAAGCTGTTCTGGCCTCTGATATGTGAGAGCGAGCCGCAGAATAAGTACACTACCTTTTTCTCTATAATCAGAGGCTTCAATAGAGATTTGAAAAAGGTGTTGCTGATCAATGCGGCTGGGGGTTTGGGTTTGGGTGAGCAGATGTCCACGGACCACACCGTTGAGTTTTTATTGGAGCTCTTTTATTCCATAAAAAGCCCTTCCAATATAACTGCGGGCGTCGTGTTTTGTGATTGCAGATTGTCCAGACTAACGATGACACTGTAGCTGTAGGATTAATAAAAAATTAATTAAAGGCCAGTTATAATCAAGGGGAGGCTAACACATTTAAATTGAATGCTAATTCATTATATTTTTTCACGAAGCATGCATGCAAGCTCCTAAATCCAATTCGATGTTTCCCTAAAACTAACAAGATCTTAAAGCAACAGTATGTAGAAGTTGGCATTTGGTGCAATTTGGCGCCCCCCAGAGTTTCACTGTCATCAATACAATACAATCAACATGATTAGTAAAGCTGTTATTTCATTGTCATTGTAAAGTTGCAATGCAGTGCTTTAAGTATACTGTTGTCGCATCATAAAAACATAATCACGTTGAGACAGTGAGAAATCGTGCCATCCTGCTGTAAGGAAAACCCTTCTAGAGAGGACGGACAAACAACATGGACACAGACGGACTACAACACATGCTGGACCTCAACCAATCACAGCTCTCTGTCTTCGATGCTTTTGTACACTATACATGACTTAGCTCAGTTCCCAGCATCAGTCGCCTTCTACTACGACACCACATGAGAAAAAGTACTTGGATAAGGACGTGGAAACATTGTGGTCATGTTTAAATATGGCATTGTTGACTGTTGACAGGAGATGGGCTATGAACTGTGATCCCCCTCTACGAGAGTCTACGTCACGGGGCCCCAACCCTGGGCTGGTTTCGGTTTTGGAGCAATGGCCTGTGCAGCGTTTCCTGCAACTGTCCCGACCGTAACGTCTGCAGTGATTTCAAGTAAACACTGAACGTAATGAATTGTGAGCAGCGACTTCAATATTTTGGTCGAGCACGGACGAAACTGTCACTGTTAATCTTCCCGTACAGCCCTTTAAGTCTCTGATCCTTATCACGCTGAGTCTCACACCTCCTCCACGCTGCGCTGATGCGTTCCACATGTAGCGACACACGACGCTCGTTAGAAGGGCTGATGGCTGGGCCGAAGGGCGGCGGACGGAGCTCAAACGCACCGCCACACATTTGTGTATTTGCAGGGTTTTTTAGAGAAATTGATGAAGACATATCCTCAATTTTCTCGCGTTTCGCCTATTTTGCGTGTGTTTTCTATTAAGCTGCAGTTCATCGAGCTCTCTCAGCCATCTGGGATTTTCGTGCTTTTACTACCACATACTTTTATTTCTCTCATGTCTCCCGGCTTAGGTTTCCTCTAATGAGTGATTCTTTCAAGGCCCTTAAAAAATGACAAACACCCAATATTCAGTTACATCTCTCCTCACTCCCTCTCTTCCCATTATCCCCCTCCGTCACCACCCCTACCCTCTCTCTTACCATCCTTTCATTTTTTTCAATTTCCTACTTCAATTCTTCTCTGTCATCGCGTCTTGTCACTTACTTTCAGTCCCCTTCAGTTTTCCCTCTATCTCATCTCTTGTCTGTTTCTCAACACACTCTATCTGTGTCCTTCCGTCATCTGCGGCTGCGACCATGAATCCCGCTGAAATTAGTCGGCCGACAGAATCCATTATCTGTCATTTCTGAAATGGCCCAGTGCTTCCCGTCTGTCCTCAGAGGGATGTCTTTTTCCTCCCCCTCCCTCCTTACCCCATCAGTGCTTCATCACACATGCACACATACACACCCACACACGCACACACTGGAGATTAGATACAAGTTCACATTCAGTAGCTGAGTGTTTACAGTTATTGATAAAGAGGCTTGTGGTTTACACAGCGATGGGGCCCAGCGATGGTGTCACGGTGATCTAATGCTAAGAGAAACACGCTCTTGACTGGAAGTACAGTGAGGGCTTTGAAAAAGGCATTAATGAAGGTTTTTCTGCTCTGCTCAGGCTGTAATATGTCTGCAAAGTTGTTGTGGTCAGCAGGAGTGACTCACTCACTTCCAGGTGCTGAGATTTCTGTTTTGTACAACTTTATTTTCTCTTTTTATATCTGTTTTTTTGGAATAAAAGGACAAAAGTCAACAGTAAAGCGCACACTGGCACTGTGATATTACGGCTATGGTTCAGATCAGCGCTGCTCAAAGAGGTGCCAGCAGGCCAAAATAACAACATAAGGTTTGGCTCATATGGCATTGGCGATATTTTTCTAGATTACGAAAACATTTTTAAAATTGTGATATAAATCAGTATTTGTGCTGTTTTTATAGGTAAAAATGCTCTTTCAATGCAGAAAGTCATCCAATTAATTTTTGGATTAACCCTAACACGGCTAATTTTTCATCTCAACTACACAATACAAGGCAATTATTAAGCGTTTGCTTCTGACCGTGACCCCAGGTTCAGATCAAATGCAGACTGTGGGCCACAGCCGTGCAACTCAGCACCAAATTCTATGTTCTTCCCACCATCAAATTCTGTATCCAATTTTCCAAAAATTGCATCTCATTTAAAGCGGCACTTTGGTGCTTAAACTTTCAAAGTGCACCAGTTTGATCCACTCCAGCAGTTGTTCTGGCTGCTCGCGGTGCCACCAGATTCTGTTATTGTTCTTCAGGCTTTGAAACGCAGATGTTTTCTCATTAGAATCGGCTGTCATTCTGTGCCAAGATGCCTTAAAATCCATCACATACACACAAACAAACGCTGACATGCACATCTACAGCTCGATACAACTCGATACCGGCCATTGTCTAATGCAGACATCTGGGAGGTTAAAAATCTGATAAGGATACACAGAATCAGCTGATAGAGGAAAGAAGAAGAAGAACTGCAAAGTGTGTGTGTCAGGAAATGTTAAACTTTGCTAGAAATGTAATAATAAGTATCAGTGACAACAAACAGAAAACATGCTGCAGTTTCTTATGTGACTTACGCCTCAACCTATTTGATAATACAGATTTAAATTCTGTGATAAAACCCCAATATAATGGTCGATCTGTCTGTGCATGCTTGTATTTTTACAGGCATGTTATGAATTTCCAAAAAGCTCCCCCAAGAAACCAATACACTCTGCCACAAAAGCAAACTGACACACACACACACACACACACACACACACACACACACACACACTTTCCTCTCTAAACAGGTGGAGCTGATCCAGCTAATACTCGTCTATACTTGAAATCTTGCTTGTTAATGCATGCTATCAAATCCTGGCTCACTCGAGAAGCTGAGACAGTGTGTAAAAACAAGCTGTATGTGCCACCCCCAGGAAGCATTTAATGACACGGGGTTTGCCAGAAATGAGCAACTGACCGACTGCTGACGCGGGATTCATAAGCGCAGATGCCGTCGTTATGGGTGATTAGAAAAGCTACACTGTGAACAGGAATTTCACGCGTTGAGCACTTCACACACACCCAAACACCCAGAAAAACAGGTGAACATTACGATCCGCGCACCAGTCACGCCCCCGCGCTGACTGATTGGAGGGCCGTAGTTAGCCCTGATTGGTTCTGCTCTCAGCCGAACGCATTGTGGCAGCAGAGAGAAAAGGGCAGCCGGGTTCCCGGGGTCGAACATTGATTGGTTATACATTGCGGCTCCCAAACAAATGTAAGTAAGCGATACGGCATCTGTGTGCATGTGTTTGGGCGGTGGTATGTCTTGGCGCTCCGCATTGTCTGACGATGCGACCGCCGTACACCACCGCGGGCTTTGAGATAATCAAATCATTCACAGAGGACGTCTTCACGGGCCAACACCTGACACACACACACTCACACTGTGAACAAGGGGGTCATGGCTCATTTGACAGAGCTGGTGACTCACTAAAGAGTGATGAAGAGAATCTCTGTCGGTGTCATTCAAACAGCGGACAAGCACCCGCGGTCCAACGGGCGAGACTGTCCATGACCTCTAGCTGCAGACGTTTAGTTGAGGACAGTATTCAGCACGGCTCACACAAGCGCAGATTTGTATCCATTAAATTGCAGAGAGTAAAAAAACTAGTTGTAGTCTTTATTCGGGAGTCTCAAAATTATACAATAGGAGGTCTTTAACATCAAATGCAGAATTTATTGTCACTTATTTTATATTATAAATTGATCAGTCCTAATTCCTCATTGTGGCCAAGATACATATCGAGCAGCACACTGCAGTGACACTGTTCCTACACTGTATCACATCAGACCTACTTCGACATTTCTGTTCTGACATTTCGTGTCCTTTACCGACTTTATCTGTAGTCATCTGATATCAGTCCATATACCGGCCTGGCCGATTACAAAGGTACCCCTTGGAGTTTCTGAACTCAAGGTTTCTGATTTAGTCCGACTGTACCCTTGATGCCTAAAAAAGATGTTAACTGCACTTCCATCCTTGCAGAGCTGATTTTCGACCACTTTGAAAGCCTCATTGTTTAAGGCTGTGGTTAGTTCTTCTTCTTTCCTGCCTCTGCTGGCACACTGTTGTTATTCTTGGCAGGCATCTGACACCTGTAGATCTGTGGAATAGTGTGAAGTCACTGGAAATTATTGCGTCAGCTGCTTTCCTTCGTGCGTCTCCATATGACACACCGTCCGACCTTTAAGGCATAGTTAGAACTTTATATAATTTTCTTGTATGTGCTCGTTAAAATGCTTTTTCCACGTGTGTGTGTCTATCTCGATTGTTTCTGGCACGTCAAATCAAGCACGAGCCAGATTCTGGTTTTCCTTTCCCATCATTTGACTGAGTGAGTGCATCGGAGTTTATGTGAATGGAGCCGCTCTCATGTCCAACTGTACTTTATCAAGCCGGAGGGTTTCTGTGAGTGTGAGAGAGTCTACATGCGTACATGTACTGTATATGTCGGCGCTTACGCATGTCTAAGTGTGTGTGACCAACTTTGTCTTTATTTTCCATCCTTTCCTGTCCTTCCCAGAAGAAATCACCCAGCTGGCTGGTTCTGTAAAGCATCCTCAGAAGGACAAGTGAAGAGGACGGCAAGCGGCAGGGGAGCAGTTATTATCACGTGGTCACCATCTGCTGACCAGATGACGGGAGAAGCTGGATGGGGAATAGCTGTGAGGTTTACTTTCTCATCAACCCAACGTACTGTCCTCCTCAGAATTTGATTATAATCAAAACCCACAACTCAACGGTAACTCCGACCCAGCTGTGAACTGACTGCCTGTTGACCTTTTTTATTTTGCTGTGACCAGCGTAAGACGAAAAACAGGCAAAGAGGGATTTTTTTTATTTTTCAACAAGACAGGAGATTAGTGTCCAACGAATGTGAATGAGTGATTGTACTGTACATCCAATCAAAACAAGCAACTACCTTCTGGTATTTTTATTGCTTAACCTGCTCGTTGCCTAAAAGTGACCTCATACAGAAACAGCGGTGGATTCCAGATAATTTGCTTTCCTGGTAAGTGTTTGTCATCGGTAAAGAGAAACAAATGTGAACAAATGAACAGAACAAATGTCTTCTCTGGGATCAAATACTGCAGAGATAAACTGTAAAGTATTGTGAAACAGCTAGAATTGCCTTGGCACTCGTTGTCAGCTTATATTTCTCTGTATTACATAAATATATTTATTATGCTTTCTCATTTCTTATCTTTCCCTCAATGTGTCATATGTTTGTCTGCATGTGGGTTAGGTCTCTAGATGTAAAAAACTAAAAGTCTAGAGTTCCTCTCTCCCACAGAAAACACTGCTCCTCAAGTGCCTCGTCAGTTAGTCCCGCCTTTAAATCTCTGACTTCTTGACATCACACTTTGTCACCATGTCACACATTTGCAAAATGTATGCCTATATTCACAGTAAAGGTTAAGCCAACTGGGAGCTGAAAACAAGACTGGAGGACTGGAGACACCGTAAGCGGTGCTGGGTCAGGCGTGTGTTCTCTGACCAATGACAGCAGACTGGGTATTCGGGAGTGAGGGGCCTTAAAGAGACAGAAGCTAAAACAGGGTTAGAGTTTGACCACTAAAGCATGTAACCCTATTCTAGTAGCGACCCAAAAGAAATTAGAAACCTGAATATGAGCAAAATATACCTCCTTTAACACATGAATGAATATAATGGTATATTGTAGTTAAAATACAAAACAAGTTATCAATTAATCACAGTTTATTATTAAAAAAAACCTTCCCTTTAATTACAGTATTCAGTTATACCCCCTTGGGGATGGGAAGCCATTTAGTCGGTCATTGTAGATGAGTTCATTTCTCTTTCAGTATGCAGCAGAGTCATTGAAGAAAAGTTATTTTTTTTCATGAAACCTTTATTGTATAGATCGCTCTCTAGGCAAAGTAAAGCTCAGCCAATATCAAGGCTGTCATGCCGCTGCCTTCACTGGCAGATCCTCATATTGAGAAACTCCTTAGAAAGAATGTGACACTGCTTGTTTAATTTCTAAGGAATCCGCTGCTGTTTCGGAATGAAGCCACATGTCTCAGGAAGATGTTTGGATTTATTTGACTCAGACTTTTCTGTGCGGTGGTGTATGAAACACCAGCTGAAGGTAGGAGGGAGCAGCTGTGACGACTCCAGAACTTGCAAACTCTCAGTTAACCGTTGCACAATCTAAAAAGACAGTGGACTTGAGATATAGTTGAGCCCCTAACAGAGGTTAAGTACTTCAACCGTTTTGCTGTCAGAATAGACATTATACTGGATATCTTTATGTTGGTTATTGTCTTAATCAAGGTAGAAGACAGCAATGACAAAAAAAGACAAAGCAGATAAGAAGAATAAGCGATATGAGCGTGCTTTCCTTCATGAGTGAACTTGCTTTTTTTTGGCCATAATCTTATATTTTATCTTCTTCTCAGAACAATCAACAACCGAAAGTAGTCCAGTCACTTTTAATCTGCATACAAATAACATGACTTTCCACTTTCAAATCTGATGCAGTAGATAAACCAAAGTCCAATTTTGCGTGCAGGTGGTTCCATGGAAAACAGATGCGTCCAGATAAAGCATGTACACTGATGTAGTATAAAAAGCAAGAAGGTCCACGGGGGGGTCGAGGTTGTGGTTGACTAAACTTCCATCTTAAATGATGCAACCGTAACTGCCTGCAAACTTCCATGGGTCCATTAGGTTAGTGCGTTGTGGAGTGTTAAGCAATGCATCCAACAGTCTGGAGTTGCTGACAATAACAAATATATAGTGACGTTTGAGTTCTTTTCTCTTTAGCAATAGGAGAAATTGACAACAAAAGTCATTTTCTAAGAGACCACGTCACGATGAATCAAACAGATTTAGGAACCGTATCCCCTGAGAAAACACCTGGTCTTACTAACCAAATAGCCAGCCTGTTGCCAGCGCCAGGCTCATTAATGGGAGCGTCAAACTCCATTGTGAACGGCAATACCTTAAGCAAGGCATTGACAACTTTATCTGCATTTTCGAGTAAATAATTGGAGTGGTTGTTGGTGGAGATACCTGGGCTTTTTCCACTGTCTTGATTAACAATGTTTTAGCATTTAGCTAAAACTCAGCTACGGTCGCGTATCGGTTCGTCAATGGTTCCCACCCAAAGCAAAACATATTTAACATGCGTCATCTTTTCCTACACCTAGCCATTTAGTTTTGTTGCCCAAACCGAGTCAAACTGCAACATTATGTGTTTGTCTTTGTCACCATGACGACACATGTCACCTAACTGCCTAACTTTTCACACAATCAAATGGTAAGGATAGGCGCACCACCTGCACTGCTAAACTATGAGGTTATGAGTAGAAACAAACAACACATCTCTAAGCAACAGCAAATGTATGTCCTTCAGTTTTACACATAGTGTAGGCTGCAGAGCACATTCTGCTGTCCACTGCTGTGAATTAAGGTTGGAGTAAAGACAACAAAGGTAACAGGATGAGATAACGCAGCACATGGGAGACAAATCACATGGAATCCTTCGGTATGTTTTGTCTAAGAACAACATCCTCCTGCTTCCAGGCAGTGAGATGTTCTTTTCCCACAATTCACACTCCAACTTACTGGACAGGTGATTGAGTTGGTCTGCTACTGTGTTATAGTGAG
>CAEMYA010000179.1:1616373-1630257 GCA_903131615.1 Diplodus sargus | reverse complement strand
TCCCCACTCTGCCAAAACTGAACTGCAAACAGGAGGGATTTTTTTTCTTTTTTTCACTCCCTCCTTTTTCTTTGACTTATTTGCGACGGTGGAAAAACTATCCCAACCTTCACCTCCGGAGAAATTGAAAAATAAAGGGGCCACTCCTGGGAAATGAGGCGGTGTTGAAAGCTACGAAAGCTGGGGTTTGCCAACAATATTCGACTTCTGCACCTGAACTGCAAGGGAGCACTAAATCTCCTGGGTTACACACTGTTTCGACGGCTATGATATACATGACATGTTACATAATGTGGAAGGTTAGTTCGCCGGTAGCAATGGCCTATAATTTACTTCCTGACTGCTTTTTGTTTCCAAGCTATAAAGTCTAGATTTAGCTAAAAACAACACTTCCCATCAACAATACAGTAGACCGGCTCATAATGTTGGAACTTCACAACACATTTATATTCCTTGGCCAAAACTGCTGTATATTAGGCATGGCCCTGCCCCAATAACCGTATAAAGGAAGTCCTGATTAATTAAATAAACGGTTTTCTGGACCGTGTTTATATCTCCAATTTCCTGAGGCGGGCCGATAAGAGACGACATCTGCAGCCATGTTTGCTTGGAGTGGCTGTAAAATGTTTTTATATTCCATTAGCTGTATTGAATCATTGTGAATACTGTCCCGCTCCAGACATGCCGGATGCGTCTGCTTAATTTCTGCGTGGCGATTCCTGAGGAGACATGTCGAAAAATATACACTGGCCAGAAATCACTGTAACAGGGCCACATGTTTTCATTATGTTTTAACAGTGGGTTTACATTTAATTACTGTTTCAGTCAGTTTGAAGTCCATTATTCTTTAAAAGGTTTATTTCAAATTACAGGGCTTTATTTGAAGGACAGTTTCGCAATTTTTCAAATGTGTCTTAAAACAGTTGTCAAGTGCTCATATGAGTGTTGTTCCTCTTCATATTAGCCATTAAGTTTTGATATAGTTTGGAAATTAGTTTGAGTCTTTTGCAGCCTGACTTATCTAAATCATGCGGGCATCTTTCACATTTAGTCAATAAATGCTCTTTGTCCCTACACTGCGGCACAGAAACATTAAAGCAACCAATACAGCTACTTTCTCTTTTAAAAAAACACCCAAACAAGTCTTCTAAATACTGATATGGATGTCCGTTACCGTGGCAACAGCCAAAGCATCCAAGCTCCTAAGCAGCTTTGTGAGGCCAAACTGCTACCTTAAACTTTTCCATTATTACCTCCATGACCTGTGTGTGTGAAGACAAACGTCCCATTACAAAGTCAACGTAATGTCCAACTGAGCCGTTGCGTATATAGAGCCAGTCGTGGTCTGGCTCTATTTATGCAATGGTTGTGTAGCTGCTTCATACTCTTTGCGCCTTGCCTGTATATTGCTTTAAACTTTTTCACTGATACTACATATATGACTAAATGCATTGAAATCAAGTATTGAAATCAATGTAAAAACATTTATCATTACGGACGATAACTCACACTGTACACTCTACTCAGGCGCCGTCCCGGGCCTAGACCAAATAGAGTATTTGCAGCTCGCTGTAAAATCTGACAAAGGGACTTTACTTTAAAGAAATAAGGAACCTGATTACCTCAGAATTGCTGCTATTAATTCTAAGTTGTTTAAAACTGTTGAGCTCATACAACTTAACCTTAATAGTCTACTTTATTTGGTGATTCTGAGGTAATCCGTCTCCTGACTATTTAAAAGTAAAGTCAACTTTTATAGTTTACAGCGAGGCGAGAACACGCCTGACACGGGCTATCTGCGAGACTCCAATGAAAACGGCTTAGAAAACTGCTGTCTCAAAGGGCAACTTTGAGACAGCAGTTTTGGAAGATATCTATCTTAGACTGCTGAGGATTCACTAACTTCAGATATAACTCGGAATATATCTCAGCACAAATGGCGACGGCGACTCTCTCACTTGCCTGGATGACCAGGAGGAACCATCACAGCAGCAATAATGTTCCAGTGTACGGGTGAGCACGTGAGGGAAGGAAACTACTCAAATCTATCAGATTATACAAGAAAAAAATAATAGCAATTCATCTCCATGCGTTCTGTATGCCCCTCATATTCAGTGTGTGTCGCAGCGGGGTCTGACAGTAGCACAGGTCGATGACCTTTCCGGAAACAAACTGCTACATTTATGATGATGCCCAGAAAGCTGCAGTTTCCTGTTTGTGATGCGTTTGTTCCCTTCTCCTCTGATTGCCTGTGGTGACTTTTCTCTTAATTACATTAGAAAAGGCATTTTCAAACCTGCGTGTAATTCTGAGGTTTTGTAATTGTTACTTACATCCAGAGAAAGCGGTAACGCAGCCATTACGAAACAGTAAGAAGAGCAGCTGAGTGATGGCAGCAGCACTAATGCAGGACGGACCCGCAGCGGGGGAGCCTCGGCGATAACTACCGCCACACAGATGAAAGCCCATCTATTCTATTTGTCATCTGCGGCTTATGGCCATTAAACGTCTGGAGGGAGCAGTCACCGGGGCATTAGATGCCTGAGGCGAGTCGTCAGTACTAGAAAGTGGAGGAAGTGTCAGTGGCCTCTCAGTGCACATTCCCAACACTTTCATCAGACCCTTGGAGCCTGCCGAGAGAGATCCTGTCATTGTGCGTCTGTGTGTGTGTGTGTGTGTGTGTGTGTGTGTGTGTGTGTGTGTGTGNGGGGGGGGGGGGGGGGGGGGGTCTTGTAAAAGGGAAAGATTGAGCAAGACAGAGGACACAGAATGAGGGGATTTTAGAAATCTGTGTTCGTGCACCTGGGTGTGTATAAGAACCATAAAAGAGAAGGTTTGAAATGACTAAATTGTTGAAGCATTTGTGTGTGTGTGTGTGTGTGTGTGTGTGTGTGTGTGTGTACACAATGATTTGAACCCCGGGTGTTAAAGACGGGGAACAAAATGCTCGCTGTGCTTGAGGGTGTGTCGACACACTCTCTTCATGCTTGTTAGTAGTGTGCGATAAAGCCTGGCTCTTCGGAGAGAGAGAAGAAAGTGTGTTTTATATATGTGTGTGTGTGTGTGAGTGTGTGTGTGGGAGTGTCTAACAGGCTATGAAAGGACCACCCTGGAATCCATACAAGTGAGGTCATAACTCAAGTATCAGCACCCGGGCAGCATATTTATAACACACGCCTAATTAACACACACACACACACACACACACACACACACACACACAGCCTCAATTATCCAAACCTCTCGCCGTTAGAATCACACACACTCCGTTTTGCTGTTTGCAAAATGAGCAAAGGCATGAACCCACTTCTAAATAATCTTCTGAAAATCAGCATTTTGTTTGCTTTTATTTCACTTTCATATTTTGACCTCAGCTAAACGGGACACTTCCGAACAGGATGCATTATTTTTTAGCAGCTCTGCAGTTGTTGAAAGCTGCTGACGCTCAACAGCAAAACCAGAAGCCCCGCTAATGCTCCGCAATGCACATGAGAGTGAGCGAACCTAGAAAGTGAGGTGAAGAGAATATCATCAGCACGTTGAACTCAAAAAGTTCACGGACAGTCACTGGAAATCTATATGGCATCTTGGGTGCAGGTACCCAAAATATAATAATATTTTTGGTGATCACATGTTGAAACTTTATGCTACTTAAGCTCCATCTTTGTCTATATATTGTACCTCACAACATACGGCTGGTGCCCCATTTCTTTTTCCGCCCATGCGCCTCAAACTTCCCGAGCCTGCCACTGTCGGGACGTACGGACGTGCCAACAAAAGACTTCAAAAGCTGGACTGCTGTTCAACATCGGTTCCTTTTAAACACGACCTCAGTCTCTCTCCTGACTGTAGCCACATTGTCTTGACTGTGATCGCGACGGCAAACATCCCGGTGACGTTAGCAAAGATGAAAATCTAAACCAAACCATCATGTTTCTCCAACCATAACAAGGTTTTTTGTTGTTTTTTTTAAAGCCAAGCCACGATCCCCTTTCTAAACATAAGCAAGCTGTGTTTGTCATGTCACAAAAACTGATTTGTAACCACTTTGAGAGGCACAGACAAAGGATGTCACTGATAGCAAAGAATGCTTCTATTTGTCTTCCTTCGACTTCTTGCAACATCCAGATCCTTTGGGAAGAGGGGGTGGGGATACAGGGCCTTTCCACTCTGTGCAAGCGACCGACATGTTTCAGGTGTGCCGACCAGCGAGAGAAGCCACCGTTTGTTTGAAAAACAAAAATGTTTGTTCCTAATGACGTAAGCGTCGAAAGCTGCACGAGTTACAGTTACAGAAGTGAAGAGGATTTCCCCGCAAGGAGATCAAAGAAAGTCTGACTCATCAACGAGCGCTCCTGATGTTGATCTGATTGGTTAAAGTTATCCCATGACGCTGAGGCGTGGATGTCTGATCCAATCACATGCCAGTATTTTTTGGGAAAAAAAAAAAAAAAAAAGTTTTCCACATGGTTCAGTGTAACAAACCATCGGACGTCAAGTCATAATATTCCTAAGCAACCCTACATTTTAGTTTGTCTCTGTGTTTTGTTGCCATTGCTCTGACACAAACTGAGGTGACCTGGATGGGGACAGTCCGATCAACGCTGCAGCAGACGTTTAATACACTTCACGCAGTTACTACACAGCAACACAGTCTGCACTCAATCATCCAAACCCTCTGGTTAATATTGTTAAAGCTTTAAGAGCAACGCTGAATTTAATGTTTGACATTGTTATTCCTAGGCAGAGAGAGAGTTTAGTCTGTATTGGAGAACGTTTATTAATGTGTCAGACGGACGCCCGAGTCTCTGCTGCCGAGTTAAATCAAACGATGGATAATTAAAAGACGAGCTTCACAGAGTGCCTCATCATTTTCCACGGAAAGCGCTCTTTTTTTTTAACTGGTGACACACTGATCTACAACTCACTCAGATCAGGGCGCGTCTGATGACTTGATGAGGTAATTCGGCATGGGCGGAAACACGGGCAATCTTTCCAAACATCGAGCAGAGGTGCATCGCTTACGCAAACGCGGAGAAATAAACAGGCTGCCGAGCTCCTAACTCATCTCTCTGTTCCTCGTCCGTCGCGGATGTATTCCGGAGTTAACTATACAAACAGGGTTTAATGATTGAAAGTGACCTACAGTCTGCTGCTTGTTTGGCTATAAATTATTCGTATTTCTAGAGGTTTATCCTCCTGTGATTCTTTTATTATTATTTTCTTAAATCGCATCAAGTGCAATTTAAGAAAATAATAGAAAAACAAGGTCAGTCAGTGGCCATTTTATTTGACTACAGAACCCTGTTTATCCTTTGATACTTTACTTTCTTCTGTGCTGGACCATCACACATCCTGAAGACCTCTCTCTCTCTCTCTCTCTCCCTCTCTCTCTCTCTCTCTCTCTCTCTCTCTTCAATTCAAAGGGGCTTTATTGGCATGAAAGTTTGAACAACAATATTGCCAGATCATCTTGTTTAAACAAGATCTCTCTCTCTCTCTCTCTCTCTCTCTGTCTTTCTCTCTCTCTCTCCCCTGGCTGTTGGGTGCCTCGCTCCAGATGTTTTGGATCTGGATCTTTCTCCTCCAGGAGTGTCAGCCTCTCCTCTCATCTCTCTCTCTCTCTCTCTCTCTCGCTCTTCCTCTTTGTTTGTTTCTCGTCTCCTATCTGTGTGCATGGTGTGCGTGAGCTTAGCCTCTTATGTGTTTGTGTAGTCTGTCCTCTTTCCAGGTCTCCGTGGTGCAGACCCAGGTCCGTCTGGCGCGCCCTGACGTTGTCCACTCGTATCTCTCGATCTGTCATCCTGATTGTCCGCATTGTAATTTCCCTACCATATCATTTGGACGTCTGTCCGTCTTTGGTCTTCTCTTTGTAACTCTTCCCGGTATTTCTTCCGGATTTCTCCCTTTCAAAGGTTTATTTTGGTGACGTTTTTCCAAATATGAACCAGCAGGGTGAGGATAGAGGGAGTCATATGCTGTACAGATTGTGATGTCCCCCCCCAAGGCAAATCTGAGACATATTTAAATAAAATTGACTTGACTTTTATTTGTGAGACATTGCCTTTGAAATGAAGAAGTCAAAGCTATCACACTGATGTATAGTTTATCAAGGAATTATGATGGTTTTCTATTTTTATGGAGACAAGAATGCATCTCCTGGCTCTGGAACTGAGGAAAAAATATCATCATGTGAAGCTTTTTTGGACGTTAAAGCTCAAACAAAAACATTTTATTGTCCAAGGAACGGCCCCTGCCTTTCATCAGCGCTTTATATTGTTGGCTCTGTGGTTTTTCGAGCTTTGTCAGAATTATTCATGTTCATGAAAAGTCACGAAGCAATCGAGGAGTGATTACACTTATGAATAAATTATCATACAGAACAGTAATACCATTGTGCACATCTGGGACGCGACGATGATTTTGAAAGATGTGAAACTATTTTTGGTTCGGCTGTGCAGCTTTTTTCCAAAGCGGACTTTGATGTGAATGAGTTATGAGTGACAGAGGTAACATCTGAAAGTGATAGAGACTGCTTTTAAACCGTCTGCACACTCTGCTTCGGGGTGTCCTGCCTGCGTTTAGTTCCTTTCTATACCTAAGATTAGTTAGTTAAATGGGCTATTTATAAGAAAAGTTGACTCTCATATGCAACCTGTCAAATACTGAAGCTTTGACTTACCATCCCAAAGCGTGTCTATTCTATGAGATAGGACCTCTCATTCTATATTTATGCATTTGCACTGATGCTTAAGCAAGAGACCTTTCTTAGTCAGAGTAAATCATATATTTTCTGACTTTATACCAGACACATTATAGAGAGAGACAGACCATTTAATATGCACATTTGAATGGAGAAGTCCCTAATGCCAGTAACGGAGGTCGTATGACACATATCCCACCCCCTTCCCTCCAAAACCCGACCATGTGATTTAGAGCAACAGAACCGGGAAGGATAATGGGCAATCGCGTTGTTGCATGACAGTTTCAACCAATTTGTGGAGGATATCAATCATTGGAGACTAAACTGGCAGTCGCATTTCATTTAACCAAAGGGCTGGTCTACTTACTTTGACATAACTGCCCGGGGGTGGTGCCAAGATGGCTGTTAATTGGCAGGACATGCCTGGGTGGACTTGTCTCTATACCCCCTTGGCGTAATTTTTTCCTCGCATGCGCAGCCTGGCTACCATCCAGTGAGTTTGCATCTTAGACATTCTTCACATAACACATTTTATAGAGTGACTAAAATGTCCAGGATGTGATGGAGCATACCAGTCCTGGACCAATTTGTCTGGGGGTGTCAGGGCTACTATCTCACATTGGTTTAAAAAGCCTGTTCAACATTCCATCTCGGCGCAGACTGAGAAGATTTATTCCTTTCTATAGCAGCCATGAGAGCCCGAGCCACAAATTCCCACCTGGCGCTCGTGTGGCAACGTGGATATTATATGCATGTACAAGTGAAGTCCGAGAAGACTTAGATCTTATACATTTCCGTACTTCCTCCATCTCTCCTCTTTTCATATAACTCATCCTTTTACCCCCATTTTTCCTGCCTTCTTTCTCCCATCCCCTTCCAACTTGCCTCCTCTCCTTCAGCCTCTTCACACCGGTGATGTCTTCCTTTTCCATCCTATCACCTCAAACCCTCTCAGCTCTTCTCCGCTCTTTTCCTGTCCTCTCCTCCTAACCTTTCCCTCTTCCTCTAGACCTTTTCCCTCATCTTCTGTCATCCCACTTTTCTTCAGCTTTCCTATCCTCTCTGCCCCCCCCCCTCCTCCTCCTCCCCCTCAACCTCCCCCCTCTCCCCTTTGCCAACTCTCCACACAATGTGCCCATTGTTTCCACGCTCCCACCCCAGAAAGCAGAGAAACAGGACTTCTACGACCCAGAATACACACACACACATACAAGCACACATAGGCGTCCATTCTCTAACTTTCCCTTTAACACCATGGGCGAGTGCACACACACACACACCCCGCGCACGCACACACACACACACACACACACACACACACACACTCACCCTCCGCTCTCGCACATATTCTCAAACAGTTGCAGCGGAGTGGCGGAGCTTGGGACAAGGGCTGGATTGAGAGCCGGTGTTGAGTCATGTGTGACCGCGGCCGTGACGGGCTGATTCACGGCTCGTCACTCGATGATACCCCTCCAACCACTTAAGCACTTCCACCTCAGCACACAGAGCCCCAAACTGACACATGTTCAGCCACTGTAGTCATTTTGATGGCTGAGAATAGAAGAGAATACAGTCAAGGCGCCATAGGTTGCATACTATGCACTACATACCCCATATGTGCACTATCGTTCAACAGATTATAGTGTCTGCTTTGGCAGCCTGTCCTCACTCCCAATGCATCTGACACTGTCGGTGCCCCTCTAGCATCACTTCTTGAAGAGCCACTATAGAGAAGCAGTATAAAGAGAAAGTCCAAGTTGAGGCCGAATGGAGATATTTTAACCCAAACATGATCTTTTCCTAAACCTAACCAAGTAGTTTTTGTGCCTTAACCTAACCAAACCACAACTTACCAAAAGTAGTATTATGTGATGCTATGTGAACCATTTGTCTAACAGGACACTGTTAAATATGCATCAGTGCTAACTTGACTGCAGAGCCAAACTGACTCTAGAGGTGTAGGGAGAGCATCATAATTTGAGGCTTATATTTTGACTTGCCAGGACTAAATTGAAGCATACTTAATCAACTCAACTAGAACAGAATACAATATCATACAATACCATATTTCTCCTGACTAGACATGAACAGAATAAGATATAGGAAAACAAACTAGATATCTGAACCAGAATATAATAGAATCCTGAACGGAGACAGGAGATAGGGAAAAAAAAGGATGATTTGTCTTATGGAATAGAACCGATCACAATGTGAGTTTACATTAACAGTCTAATTGTCTTCTGTCATGATGTTTGATTAAAGTGAATACATCTGTTTAATCTAAAATGCATGTCTGATGCTTGTGTATCGCCGACACAACATCGTTGTGATTCTGTCTTTTAAAACTCGACTCCACCAAACTCAAAATAAACAGAACAGCACACTTTTCATTCCAGTCGCCTGTAACTTAAATGATTTGATTAACCTCAGCTACAATGGAAAAGGAATGGAAAGATGGGCTTTGTCATACAGACCATACTTCACCCGGCTTGACTTTAATGGAAGAGAATACGGAGAATCTGTAGGGAATACTATTGTAAACAAAAACAAAAGAAGGAAAGCCAAAGAATATAACATGACTGAAAAAGAAAAACCACAATGTAAGAGGTTCAAAAGTCATGTGTGTCATCATATCACCAACAGAAGCACTTCTGCAGAATTTACTTGTGGACTTACTTAATGTTTCATTCCCCCGGGGAGAGGGAGATAAATTGTTAAATTACACACAGCCCAGTACAGACAGGCTGAGTGGGTGTCACAGTGGCTTCTGGTTCCTAGAAAGCCACTGGAAGCGATGTTTTACTTCTAAATAACAACCAGAATCATAAATAACATATAAAAGCCTTTTTTAATTTGCCTATAAATTCTTCCGGGGATCACAGATCGCAAAAAGGGCTGGTGACAACCGAAAATCCAACTCGTGGGTTATTATCTGCGCGGCAACGTATCACACACCCTTTCATTTAGCGAATGTCCACCTAATAAGCTACTTTGCTCCGAGGTTTTTCTGCTGTGATCTGTTCCACATGTTTTGGTAAAGCAGGTTTTCAGGCTAAATGGCAGGAAAATGTCTCAGTACGAAATTAATCCTGGGAAAAGCTCTGAGAAATGCACTTGAGAGCAGCGTAAGCATAAGCTGTGTGACACAAATACACGGCGTGTAGCTCACCGCGCACCTAAACTTCATGGCCTTTGTGCAGTTGTGGACAGCTAGCAGTGGCGGAGTGCAGAGACTTAATGAGCGGCGGCCAGTTTTATTTGTATCTTGCGTTAGAATACTAACAGATAAATGCATAGCACACGCTGTATCGCCGTGGGTAAACACACACGTCAGTAGAACCAGATGTCTCCAATGAATGGGGCATTGTTGGGGAGGGATCATTACGACTGGTGTTCGATTCCAGTGCAATTTTAGGGTGAAGGACAGCAAACACCAGGGAAAGTCTTTCAAACGTAAGAAATATGTTGAATATTCGGGAATGGGGCTGCAACTAACGACTACTGTCATGACCATTAGCCTGATTATTTTCACTATTAATTGAGTAATCGTTTAGTCTAGTGTTGCTCAATCCTGGTCCTCGGGGCCTCCCTGCCCTGCATGTTTTAGATGCTCCCCTGCCCTGACACACCCGATTCAAATGAAAGAGTCTTCAGCTGAAGCATTGAGTCAGGCATCCCGAGGACCAGCACTGAAAAACAACGGTTCACTCGATCACAGTTACAACTTCCCAGAGCTCAAAGTGACGCACGTGACGCAAAGACGTCACAATAAAAGCAGCAAATCCTTGAACTGATTTATCATTCATCAAGATGGTTGGCAACTAATTGTCGACTGAGTTGCAGCGGGTTTGAACACAAGCATGTGTCCGTGTGACCTTGTGAAAACTTGCACTCTTTTGTATATCAGCATATACACAGAGCCTGGGTGCAGATAAACAGCCTCCACCACATGTGTCATGTTACTCCGCAGTTTATAGTTGGGCGTGTTCACTCGTCCGCTAATGAAATCACACTATTGGAGACAGATTCCGCCGATTACATCACCGGAGCAGATGCAGTGCATGAGATTGCGTCAGTGCGGTCTGCAGGGATTTCGGCCGTTCGACTCCAAAGCGTTCTTCAAATTCATCACCGAATGCTCCGGACTGTCAGAATCCCTAATGCTGAATGAAAACAAATGCTTGCACGGATGGAGGCTACCGCACTGAAAGCACATATAAAGATCATCGTGCATTGACTTAAAAATTAAATCCCAAAGCAATTATAAATTGTGCAATACAGTATATGGATTTCTGTTGTTCTGGATCTATTTCGTCACATTACATTTGAAATAAACCAATGGTTATAAGATGAAAGGGCTAACTTTTGGTCGTAATGTCGAAGGGTTTCACACCCAGATTGGATGACTTGCGGCTCTTTTTTATACAGTCCCTAAATTACCAATTTAAGAGCAATGCAGGGGGAAATTATATCTAAACAAAATAGTCAACCAAAGAGTTTTATGGCCTAGCAATGGAATGTTCTTTACAGGCCAAACCGGTCACCTGACCTCAGTTCAACTGCACGTTCCAGTTTCTGAGGAGAAGACTGAGGGCCAAAAGTGAAAGTAGTTTGCACTTTAGAAAACAGTAGCTAGCAGTTTTTTTTCCCATTTCCCTCAGTATGTTATAGGTTATTGTAAGTGAAAGGTTTTGAAAGTTAAAAAGCGCCAACGGCGGCGCCTCTCTCCCGCAGAGAAACACTGCTCCTGAAGAGAATGAAAGGCCTCGTCACTTGTAAATTCCTTTATGACATCACACTGTCACCATGTCCTACATTTGCACGATTTATGCCTATGTTGACATTAGAAGTGAAGTTAACCAGAAGCTGAAAACACGACAGCTCTGTCGGGAGACACAGTCAGGAGGGCTCGCTCAGGCGTGTGTGAGTTGACCAATCAGAGCAGACTAGGTATTCTGGAGCAGGGGCCTTAAGAGGACAGGAGTTGAAACAGAGCATTTCAGACAGAGGAGGAATATGGAGCTACAGGATTGGACTGGGCAGTATGAGAAAACTCTTGTGTTTTTTGAGCATTAAAGGATGTAACCCTGTTCTAGTAGTAAACCAAAACAAAATCATGACCCTGAAAATGAACATGTCTCCTTTAAAATGGACTGATCTTTAATATAGACACAATAACCAAAAATGACAAAGTAAAAGCAGGTTTTTAGAACTTTTTACAAATCTGTTGAAGTCTCTCAGACCTTTAGTTCACTACTTTGTAGATGCACCACTGCCAGCAAGTACAGTCTTCTTAGGTTAGTCTGTACGAGCTCTGTGCGTTTGGACCATTTCTCCCTTTCTTCCTGGCAAATCCTTTCAAGCTCAGTCAGCAGTATGAGGAGCGATTGTGAGCTGCCAGGTCTCTCCACAAAAGTTCTACGGTGTTCAAGCTTTGGCTCAGCCACTCAGTGACATTCAGAGACTTGTCCTGAAGTGAATCCACGGTTTTCTTGGTGGTATATGCCTCAGGTTAATGTCATTTGCTCCAGTTTACCTCAAGGACCTCTGATTACTTGGCTGCATTTTGTCTCATCAAAGGGGAATTACTGTATATTACTGAATCATTTACTTATGTATCATAGAGATTTGATTTACTGCAGAAATTTCTAAAAGCTGAAAGGAAAATTGAAAAACTGAAAAAACGAAAACTGCGCCGAAGGAAATAGCAACAGAAATGTAACCGTCCTCAGTCATAATTCAGACATTTAAAACTGAAATATCAGCAGTAATAAAGAATAATGCATTAAAACTGAAACACTCCAAGGTATTATTCTGCATTTTATACAGCTTTCCTGACATATGCAACACAATTTTACTGATCAGATTGACTGTGTTGGAGGTGTGCTAGCTACAAACCACAGTAAGAGTCTGTTTCTTGCAGCCCTTTCCAGCTCACGGTGACTGCTCCTGTTTGTACCCCTCCTCCCTGCAATATTTAAAGGTGTTTGTTGGAGAATATGGAAAGAAATTAATTGTTGCTCCAAAAACATAGAGGGCAGCCCTTGACCGGAGTAACCGTCAACGGCTGCTTTTCAAGCTATCCTTGGCTGTAGCTAGATACTGTTAGCTAATTGGCTGATGGATCAGTAAGATCTGCAGTTTGTCTGGAACAGGACCTGGATGGAGGCGATTTACAGGGGCTCTGACCATCAAAACTTTTGTTTCTTCACTCTGTTAATAGTGTTAGCTCATTTTGTTCATGTTTTAAGCAAAATTCTGGCCATGTCTTACCAATTGCTCCTTTAAAAGGGATCAGTTGACTGTGTGAGGTAGAGTACATGCATATCCTGTCCATTAGATCTGTTCTTATTGAAGGATAGCTAATAATAACTACAAATAAATCTTTGTGTAAAAACACAATATATGTTATATGAAAGCATCCTAGCATGGACAGACTTCTGAGTGGTGCAACAGTGTACTGTGTTTACTCCTATAACATAGCTGTACTAAAAAGTAATTTCCTCATTCTTGCAGATCTTGGTTCCTCTTTGTCTTTCCTATGAATGACTTGAGACACCCTTTACACAAAACAGAGTTAAGACGGGAGGAAGGAAAAGTCGCAGTTAGAGAAGTTGATGGGAGGGCAGCAGGGAAACAAGGAGTTATGGAGTGAGGGTCAGGCATGTTTTTTTTTCACAAGCTGATGTGGTCCAGTGTCCTCCAAACACGAGCCTCTGACATTGCGTCATTTCAAACATCTCGGTCACTCTGAGTCCACGTGTCTCGCTGATGCCTAGCGCATGGTGTGACCCAACAGAACTGACCAATATCCTTTTGTCAAACTCACGGAAAATCTTTTATGCAGGTTCACTAAAGGACATATCTCGTTCCATTTCTGGGAATGTGTGTGCACATTAGTAGTTGCAGACAGTGGGCATGAGTCTGCAGAGTAAGTGGTGCTCTACAGGTATGCTGAAACCTTAAAAACAGACTAGTGTTTGGCTCCAAACCTGTGGGAAAATGAAAATGTGCCTGCCTGCTTTTCTCTCTTTCTGTCTCTGTTATGAGTCGTCTGGATATGTTAAACACATCGTCGGGCCGTGACATGTGGTTCCTGCAGGGCATTCAAAGATAACTTTTGGGTCACTTTGTCTGTGCTAGCTTGCTGGCGAACAAGCTACCAGCTGCCCCCCCCCCCC
>CAEMYA010000179.1:1598827-1616347 GCA_903131615.1 Diplodus sargus | reverse complement strand
CCCCCCCCCCCCAACATACAGTAACCACATTTTAAGATAATGATGTCAAAAAAGTCGACTATTCCGAACTGCATTCTGCATCACACGCATACTGGCAGCAGCATCTTCAAACTGATAAGAGCAGCTTTCCCGTCAAAACCAGTTTATTTTTGCATTTGCCGACATAAAAATGAAGGGCAGCAGAATCTGAAGAGGGCCTTTGCTACATTTACATCTCCTGGTGCGTAAGCAGGACATACAGCTAATGTACTGTAGTGTAAAACATACAAACCGGGAGGGATGAGAGGGATGACACTACTTTATCCTTAATTTTACCATGGGAAGCACTAAATCCACACATCTTAAACAGTTAAACAGACCTACATGGGTTATATTGTCTGCAAACTTGTACAAATGGTGAATAATACCAGCGCTGACCTAAATGCCTTGAAGCTTCAGACTACAATGAGACATCTGGCTTCTCTCTGATCTCAGATGAGAGTTGCACATTCTCAGCACAGGATCAGGCAGCTGACAGGAACAGAAGATACTAACGGTGGTCCCTTTTTAAATATCTTTTACTTCAGTCTCTCTTCAAAACTCAGCGGCGATTGACATTTTGACTGAAACATTTTTACAAGCCGCTGTCCTTAACTTCAACACGCATCATAAGAAGGGCTAAAAAATGAACGCGTTCACCCAGGTGTTGTATTTCCATTACAGCCGATCAAACCCAGTGCCGATAAATACCTGCGGCTATACAACAGACGTGGGAGCACATTCCGATTATACACATTCACGTTGAAGACAAAAGCCAGATGTTAATAGGTGTTGGTGGGTTTTTTGTCCAGTGTGAAAGAAAAAAAAATTGCAACCCGTTTCCCACTCACAGGGCCATATTTTGTAGCATACAAGTAACATACAGCTGAATGTCTCAGAACTATGCACAGTTACTACTGATGCAATTATTTACCTTTTCTCTCCATCTACAACAAAGTGTGCTCACATCTGGCCTACTTAGATGACTATCTCATTGAATCTGATTTTGGCAGAGGGTAACTTGCATTTTATGCATCTACTTTTTCAAAAACGACGAGTTGAAAGAAGTTGTGCTCTGAGCTGATCAGTTCCTCGTCTTTTCTGTACAATCTACAGACCACCTTCCAAACTAAATGAATAAAAATAAGAATGAGGACAGCTTTGAACTGAAACTCGCTGACACCCCAGAGCTATTTGACATCATAGAATGTGATATTTTTATCATGATATAAACAAACGGTTGAAGGCTGAGGGAGGCTTTTGGTCTGTTATCTGTTTTTTGACTGGAGCTGATCGAGTGTTACGTCATTCTGTTTTACCTCGAAATGTCCCATGTCACTGCAAACCATAAGCATGACCGAGACCACAGCACGTGAAACTGCAGTGTGGTGCGTCACACTTCAAAATAAGTCCACTGTGGTCTGCAGCTGAATCCTGATCAGCAGTTAAAAAAGAAGTAGTGGTCTGACCACAGATTCACACTGAGCTGGATCGGAAACTGCAGCAGAAACCTTTGCATCTTTGTCTTCCACAGAAGTGATGCATGTAAAGAGATAGCAACAAATGTTTGTAACTATTTATTGTATCTTTCATATCCTCATCACTGCCCTCGAGCTCACAAAATGTGACTGTGGTACCTGCCTGAATGTGGAAACAATCTGGACGTCGGGAGGAAGAATGGGTGGAATGCAGGTCCTCAGACGAGGGGGAGGAGAAATCGTGCCTTCGCTAATCACAACACAGATGGTTCAAGGACCCTTTCTTTTGACGGATGTCAGGGCTCATGTGGGGAAACATAAAACAGTCATCTTCACAGGGGACGATACGTCTTTGCGGCGGGGAGTTGTATTTAGTTTGACCGAAAGGGTCACAAGTCAGAAGCATCAGCTCATCCCTTCAGCATTTGTTTTGCTTTTCAGCAAGTTTTGGAATAACTTTGGGATGAGTCTGTTTTCGTAGCCCTCAATCTATCAGAGCTTGAAGGACTGATAGCCTGCACTGCTCCCCTGGTTACTGAGGAAACCACTCAGCTACTGAGAACTATCCTGCCGCCATATTTGGAGCGCTGGTGTGTCAAAACCAGGGTGACACAGTGTGATTATCAACCAAAAGATCTTAAAGAGACATCAAAGTTCAGAGCTGATTGAAATTCTGCTGTGAAATGTTTTGAAAACCCCGACCACTTTAAACTGTTATCTCTTGCAGATTGCATCACATGCCTAATAAGATAACATTTATATTTCTATCAAACTCCTTCTGCCATCTGTTTTCACTTCTATATCTCACTTATCTAGACATTTTACTTTAAATAGGTCCGTGCTTGTGGTTAAATGCCGTATATTACCACTGAGGTGGCTCTTAGAGATGCGATGGTTGTCACGGAGTTGTATAAACATCTGCAGCAAGAAACACGAAACTAAAAGCGGTAATAGATCATGAGTTTGGGGTTTATTGCTGGCAAGGAAGCTTATTTGTCATATGACACGAAACAACGTTTAATGAGTCCAAACTGTCTTCAATACATAAAGCAGCTACAAGGAACGTTCAGTTATGTTCATTGTGGGGACCCCTGTGGACAAAAGTAGCATGAGCATCATCACCTTTTCTGTCATCAGTCATCTGTTCTGGAGGCAGGTCAAACAAAATCATTTTAATACTGTTTTCTTTTTTGTCTTTTTTTTACTGCTGTTTGCAGGAGGCTTAACAATGAGGTATTCTGTCTATTTGGGCTGTGTGAGATTAATAACTGTAATGTGATGATGGTGAAACACAGGTAACTCTAGTGCCAGACCACCAGACTACAGAGCAGCTTCTTTCCTGAAGGTGGGAGACTCCACAGTTCAACCTCAGCACTCCACCAGTAAAACTTGGTTTAACATTATGACTCATCCAATGCGGATAAACTGGAAACCCACCAAGCCAATCTTCTCATGAAGGGTTTCGTTTGCTTGTATTGATCATATTATAGGCATCAGTATTAAAGGAGACATATAATATTCTTTTCAAGGTTCATAATTTTAGTTTTGGGTTACTACTAGAACAGGTTTACATGCTCAATTGCTCAAAAACCCATCAGTTTTATCATACTGTATGCTGTATCATAGTTCATAGTTCATCGTATTCCCCCTCTGCTCTGTTTTAATCTCCTGTCTCTTTAAGGCCCCTCTTCCTGAACACCCAGTCTGCTCTGATTGGTCAGCTCACACATGCCAGACCCAGCACCGCTAACAACAACAACAGAGCAGCTGTGCCAAACCAACTCTTACATGCCAAACTAGCCGCCATCCATAAGTCACACAAATGTGTGACATGGTGCCCTAGCGTGATGTCACAAAGTTATGAATTAAAGGCGGGGCAACTGATGAGGCGTTTCAGGTGCAGTGTTTTCTGTGGGAGAGAGGAGCTTCCGTTGGTGACCTCCAAAACCTTTAACATATGCAAGTACAAGTTATACAAAACACCTGAAAAATGAAAAAGGATAATAGGTGTCCTTTAAATAGAGACCGCTTTTGTAGCCAGTTAAAAGTTCCGTGCAGTAGATTTGATTGTCCGTCAGAATTTTGAAGTGTGATCATGTTTTTTGATTAATTGGTCAAAATGACTGAATTAAGAAATATCTATAAGAAACAATAATGGTTCAATAAGCCACAGGTCAGGAGGCCACCAAGAGGGCTGCGGCTCTGTTTCTGACAGGTTTCACAAGAGCAGGAAATAATATTTCTCCATGTCCAAAGTGTAAAGGTCAGAATGCCTTCAACAGCCCAAGACCAGTCACCCTATCTCACCTCCGGCTGTCGCTTGTGGATGTGTCCCGGCCTGGTTTAATAGTATACCTGAGATTTTATTGGGAGTCATACAGTACAAGATGAAAATGGACCCTGAAGTAGAAAATGATCAAGAGTTCCAGTATTTCATTCATGAAGGGTTTTTTTGCGAAGCTTCAAGTCAACAGTCAATGAATGTTACTCATTAGGTGACATTATTTTAAGAATGTGGATTCTATATTGAAAACGGCCTGAAGGCCACAGACCTGGTCTGCCTACAGAAGTGTAAATGCCTCTCGCACCCAGCCCCGAGCATCAAAGACCCCCTGAGGTTTGCTGCAGTGGGTGGTAGGTAAACACTATCTCCTGCGAATACATAAATAAACACACTCACTCACACACACACACACACACACACACACAAACACGCACCATTTGAGCCTCAGATCAGTATAATTAGATAACATCAAAAAGGGGTGAAGACACCATGTAGAGAGCATATGGCTCTTTTTTTTATAGCAGAGCTTTGAAATCAATGTCAAAGAAATATAAAATAGAAACTTTGTCATGCTGTTTCATATCTCGAGTGCATGTGGAAATGAAAACAGAAAAAAGCCCTGTGATCGCCACAGAGTGTTGCAATAACGACTATCCAGCCATTTGTTTGTTACGATGTTAATTTATCTTAAAGACGGTGGTTGGGACCAAAATGAAGACATTTTTTTATTCTTGATATTTTACAGTCAAATTCTCCTCATTTTTTCCTCCACAATTTGGAGTGACCAACTACCCGTGCACTGCAATTGGTCAGTGCTCACTCTATGGATGAGAACTTTGACCAAAATCACTTGTGTAGAGTCAACCCAACAAAGGCCCTGTACATTACACAGGTTTCTGTTTTAAACTGCAGTTTCTGTGCATCCGCAGCCCCTTTCACACTGCCGTTAGCATGCGGGGATCCTGCGCCAATTCTCCGCCTCCTCCTTTGTGTGAAAGTTTCAGATGTGGCTAGGGGTGAAATTTCGCTCCGATGCCGATCCGCCTCTGGAGGTACTATCAGGACCGTATTATTGGTGAACCGAACCAGTGTGAACGGATAAACTGGTGGCGCGGAGTGGGGGCATGTCGATCGTACAGTCTGTTACATGACCAAACAATAGTAATGTAGTAACTGTAGCTGTCTTTGGCAACTTATATGAGGAAAAAAATACCACAGCTGTATGTGGATAAGCGTCTGTCCTCCTGTCTGTCCTACCAACTCTGGGGGACACCGGGGAAACACCTTGAAAACAAACCGACGTCATCATCGTGACGTGTACCGTCACACCTCTTTGGGAGCCGCAGTGCCGGCTTTCTGTGTGAATTACACAGCGGTTCGTCTTTAAGGCAGAGATTCTTGGCTCTGTGTGAATCACTATCGGTGGAGATTTGGCGAACCAACGCTGCGGAGATAATGTGGCGTCGCTGTGTAAAAAGGACTTGTGTGTACGTGAATGATGCACCGATGATGTCGCATCTCAATTACTGGAAAAAGTTCGCTGCGCCTGCTCAGAATATTGGTAAAACTTTCTTTGAATCGTTTTTTTGGCATATCAGCAATATAGACTTTATCGCCACATACTGGCACAGCAAGAATGTTCCGGCATTTGTAGTAGTTTATTGTGTCCGCGTGTGTTTGGAGATCATTTCTAAAGCAAAAGTCGTGTGGCAGAACGGAAAAATATCTGTACTAGGGAAACTTTTACCTAACCTGCTCTGAGGGAAATGCTATGAGTCTCCAAAGAGATTACAAATCCCCCTCAGGAGACACAAGCACAAAGTTTGACCGCTTAATTGGACACATCGTCAAGTACCACAAAGAAAACATGTGTAGAGATGTTGCTGAATAAATCTATTTACTACCCAGGATGCACAGCTTCAGTTTTACTTAAAACATCATCTTTGCAGCAATATGGTCTCTGTACATTCTGAACCTCGGTGTTAAGTCTAGTCATGCTGTATGCACATGTCAGTTGAGTGAAAAACTAAGACTCATCCTGGCTCCTGTTCATTCAGGAACAAGGAGAGCAGCTGGCTAAAACCTGAACTAGATGCAGGAATAAAGTCTCCCAGATGCAGGAGTGGTGGATGGAATGGAAGATCAGTTATTGCTTTAGACTTTTTACTGTAAAACTCTGGAGAAAACTGGAGAAAAAACAAAGTGATGTCTTTCTGTGACAGAAAGCAAAATAAGAAACAATCGAGGGGACTGGTGCTCAAATCTGACTCGATGTCATTCACCTCCAGTGGAGATGGAGGTCCTCCATCCTTCATCAGCGGATGCAGGTTAAAAAATAATCTAGAATATCTGATCCTGTTTTAGTGGAAGGGTCCAGTGTGCCTCGTCTTCAACAGAAAGTTCAGTCAGAAGTGAAGTGTGTTCATTAAACTTGTTTGGAGGCCTGAGTCCAGGGCGCAGCGCGGCGCACTGACTCCAGCACCAAGGCGCGTACTTTGGGAAGATGCCAACGCCGCAAGAAATGTTTGAGGACCATCAACGCTCTGCTGGCCCGGTCTTTATATTTTAGCAGTTACACATACAAGTACAGACCACGACAAAACACCAGCATTTCCTGCTGGATGACAGCTGGATCGGACTAAAGAGAGGGGGGGAGAGGAAGAAGACTGAAAGAAATCTCCGAAAACATTCTCTGAGCGCACATCAGCGTGGAAAATCAACACAGATGTCAACCTTTTTTTTACTCCCAGACTCAACGTCCGCTTGTTTTTTGTTTTGTTTTGTTTCCCCCCCATCACTCCCTTGCACAAATATTGTTCCAATCCCAGCGTTTGATAAAGAGCCCGACTCTGGCGCAACAAGTCCCCTCAGTCCAGCCGCGTCCCTGTTCTCAGCCGAGCGTCTCCTGTCGACATAACGGTGCGCACGGCGGGCTCGGTCATCTGCTAACGCCATCAGAGTCTTTTATCTGAACCCGGCTGCTTTCTCTAGACCACGTCTACGTGGCAGGTATACTTTTTGATTATGTACAGATGCCCACGTTGTGCATGCACAAGGAGACGCGTCGGAGAGAGCCAATGAAAAACATCTATTTCTCTCTCTCTCTCTCTTTTTTATATATATATGAGGATTCATTCAAAACTCAATACTTACAGCGTCTTCTTTTTTCCAGTGAGAGCAGTAGGTAGGTAGGTGTAGCTTACTCCCTGACTGGGTCCTTGGATGTCCACCTCAAAGTCTTGATTCGGGGTGCCTGAAAATTCCTTCCAACGGACAACTCCTAGAGACTGTGCCTGCCTGCGCAACGCTGGTGTCAAAGTCGCAGGAGTGTAATAATGCAAGACGCCAAATCCAGTAGACAGCCAGGTAACCCTTTCATTTTTATGTCCGTGCAGGAGAAAAAAAAGAGCAATATCCCCCTCCTTCACCAGCCTGCCCCTGTGTCTCAAGTTGTTCTATCTGTTTTGTATCCAGATGAAGTCGCCTTGATGCTCTCCGCTGCGTCTCCGTGCCTCTCTGCGCTGGCGCGGCTGCTCCACCAAGCTCTCTCTCTCTCTCTCTCTCTCTCTCTCCCTGACCGACCGACTGCCACACACACTCTGCAGGAGAGGGATCTTTGTCTGCACATGACGTCACTCACACACATGCACACGCAGACACACTCACACACATACACACTGAACAAAAAAAACTGATAGAAATGGCTCATGTGTGCCAGTAAAACGTTGCTGGACACCATATTTTGCTTGTAGGAACTTTATTTTGAAGGTGTGTTTTTCCGAAATGGAGAATGTTCTTGCATTATTTTTTAAACATCTGGATTTATTTATTTTTTTAAAAAGCTGAGGACAGGTGACTCTTGGTCAGCAACAAGTGCATTCGCTCAGCCCAATTTCCATCTATCCCGCTTATCGTGTGAGAAAATGATATTTTATGATGTCAATGTCCCGTTACCAAAGGCACTCCTTGTAGTGTTTCGCAGCTGAGACTTGTTCTTTTTTCCCTCAGTGCCTAATTGGAAACACATTTTTTTTCCTCTTTCTCAGTAACTTGTTAAGAGAGAGAGAGACAGACAGACAGGAAGGCAGAGAGGGGTGGAGTGTAAAAGAGAGAGCGTGAGACTGACACCCAGGGACTCAAAGACATATTGTATTCCTTACCAATTAACCTTGCACAGAATATATTGGAAATATTTCCTCCCGTCTGCCGGTGCTGGTGTCCAAGTGGAGTTAAAAACCGTCTCGAATGAGGGTTCTCTGCCTATGAGAAAGTATTCGGTAGTTGTGTCTGCCAACTTGACACCATCTGTGAACACTTAGAGAGGTGTTTGTAGTAAACCAACCGCCGCGGCTGGGGAACTAAATGGAGTGTCAAAGCCACCATACATTCAGGAATATAACATTTCTCATTTGTCTCAGTAGAAGGGGGAGTTCACAAAATCAAAAATACCCATTTCCTCTTACCTGTCGTGCTCTCTGTCAGTGTAGTAGAAAGTACCCAAAAGTCACACTTGAGTGAAAGTAAAAGACATTGGTCAAAATGTTGCTGTGGTAAAGCCATACGACAAGCACTCGAGTAAAAGAACATCTGACGACAAAATGTGGTGGAGCAGAGGTATAAAGTAGAAGAAAATGGAAAAGTTAAGTAAAAGTGGAACCTAAAACGTGTTCTTAAACGTGCACTATGTAGTTTAGGAGAAGAAATCAAAATACAGAAATGTTACATTTACAATATCAATTATGTAATAGTACAAACTCGGAGATATAAGTATTTTCCATAACTGATAAACAAGCTGTTCTCAATGGAAAATAAGGACCCAGAACACTGTGTGAAGTTCCAAAAAGTGACAGGATCCAAAGTAAAGTAAAACAATATAAAATTGTGTCTCTCAATAACTCATATAGTTATTAACAATACTTTATAACACTTTCATAAGGTTTTGCACTACAGCAGATGGTGAACTCCAACATATTACGGGTCAAAGCAACCACATCACTTACATTCAAAACCACAAGGGGATGAAGAAGATAAATTCCCCAGACTCCCTCATAAAATTGCTCGATTTTGTGAGTTGTTGAGTTAGGAGAAACTTTATGAATGTTGTACAGCACTTTCTGTGATAACTTATGAATTATTTGGGCCTTCTTGTAAATTCGGCACATGTTGTACTTTAAATTCTGTCTTTCTTTGTGCAAAAAGCCTCGTGTCCAAACATTAACGACCTTCTCGGCTAAGCTGTAAACTGTTGAAACGCTCTGTGAGGGTAGTTCTGTAGAAAAAAAAAAATTGTTTCTACATAAAATTGCCAACAACAAAACAGTCTAGATGGATAAAAGCCACTACAGAGGAAAAATATGCCTTTTTGTGGTGAACTGTCTCTTTAAGATGAATATACCATTTACATTAAATGTTATTTAGTGCCAATTTCCCACAGAGCAACACTTATATAACCCAGGACAGTAGGCACTGACTGTTAAAGCAGATAATATACGGAACTGCAAGAATGTCAAGCATGTCAGATATTTTGGGCTCCTTTTTTTGTGTGTATTCTTTTGCTTATTGCCAACATCTGTGTTGTCACGGTTGTTGACATTCCTGAGCCTGGAAGTCACATCTCAGCCCCGTCATGCCTGGTCAGCTTGGCACGTCAGGCAGGTCATTGAAAACCAAACAAAGTATGCTAATAACCAAAAAGTAACTTGTCATTGGCTTCCAAAACAACCAACATGAGCGACATCATATTTTCATTCTGACGTCCCTACTGGCAGGATTACACTGTGTGTCATTGCCTTTTGAAACTCCGAGGGAAAAATGATTCAGAGGGACTAATTGGACCTGACGCTGCAACATCAAGCTTTGGTTGGGTGAATGAAGAAAAACTGCCAGTTAAGTTCAGTGTTGTTGTTGGTGGTGATTGACAGAAACCCAATGCTGACTGTTGGTACAGCACAGGTTGCAAACAGTGGTGTCCCATGTCCCCGTCACATGCTTTTCGTGGGTCCAACCATCCAGCTCGTCCTCCTCCCTCAGAGGTTTTGTCATTTCCTCCTGGAGGCCACTCGAGGTCCTTCTTAGGTATATGTCAGAATGGGTTTACCTAAAACAAAGGTTTCACCAGTTGCCAATGACTCCCAAAATGACATATATCACTGTTACCACAATGACATAAAAAAAACATACATATGACATATGACTGTACTGGTATTAGGCGAACTGAACAGGGTCTTTGTGGTCGACAAGGCCGCATTGACAGGTTAAGCTAACAAAACTACTTGTTTACACTAAGTGGTGGACTCAGGATACTTGAAGGGCAAGGGTAAAACAATTGAAAAGGTCACCATCTGTATTCATTGGGGCACCAGCACGCATACAAGCCATGATACATTCATACTGAACTGGAACGGCACCCTACGGGGCACTTTATCATGTGACAAAAAACTACAGGATCCGTCCCGTTATCCCGATTCTCACCAAAAATTAAAGGGGTCTACTCTCGGGTCTCGCGTCCCATCCCTGATCCAAGTTTTGTGGAAAATCTGTTCACTTGTTTTTGTGTGAACCTGCTCACAAATCAACCCACAAACATGGTTGAAAACATGACGTCCTTGGCGGCGGGTTAAAAAGGGAAAATGACAAAAGATGCAAATGTTGTGTCTTGTCCTAGAATCTCTCACAAGTCTTTAACAACCACCAACTGCAGCATGACCTCCGTCTCCTGTTTCTCTGCCACCCACACTGCTTTTCAGAGCTATTGAATCCAGTAGATCCTTGTGGTTCCTTTTTTCCCCCTGAAAGTGGAGAGCACAGCATAGTGATGTGGACAGAAAGAGGGAAAAACAGAAAAAGTTACTCACTTAAAATAGAAACGTTTGTATGCAGTCACTTGTAGCGTCTGGCATACTTGAGGACGGGGAAGGAATGAGTGGAAGCACACAGAACCCAGAAACGGGGGGGAAATCTGTTTGCCTGTGAGTGATCTGTGAAAATACTTGCTTGACCACTACGCTACATTTGTGCTCTTGTTGTGATAGAAGCGCCTCTATTTCACACAAGCCCAAAAGACCAAATTTAAACCGTGGTGTCCCTCAATGGAAAGCAAACAGCGGCCGGTCGGCCAAAGGAGAATCCCACCTACTGTACAAGACCGGGCATCACGTGGCTGCAGGCTGACGCTGGCCAGTTTGCACTTATACTGTATTTAGGTGATGTTTTAGGCACAGCAACCATATTTAAAGTTATTCTATCAACTTTAGTGTTCTCATGTATACAGCTTGACTTTTTATAATTTCATGAGCGATTCGATAAACAAACATGTTCCTTGAAGAAATCTTTCTACGTAATCTTTTACTGAGAGAAAGCAACTCGGAGGGTTTTTTTTATGTCTACAAGTGTCATGTACCAGTCAGTCCAAGGACAATAGCATCTGTCTGACGCCTGAGGATTATCAGGTTTGAGACGAGGTCGCTCCTCTCCATATCACAAGGTTAAATTTCTGTCACTGTCGCACTCACTGCAAGTCGATTTTGAGAGGTGAATGGGAGTGTTGCTGATGTCAGATTGGATGAAAAATTGGTGACTGCACAAAGGTGGGGGTTAAAAGGAGACCTAGTCTTTTATGTCAAGTCATCAAAAGGCTCAGATGGTTGACAGCAGTGCCCTTGTATATGATTCCCATCACTATTTTAGCATGGCTGAGGTTTAGACTGGGCCGTGTCCTGAAATGTATTTCCTGTGACTACGTTAACAGAACCTCAAAACCAGCGGGCGGGTCTGAAATGCATGTTTTCATAAGAAAATTGCCAAAATGACACAACTCAGAAACTGTACAAACACAAATTATCACCAGAGTTTCACATTTCTGATAGTCCTTGAACTAACCATATAATACAAATGCTTCCTACATAATTCATAAATATATCTAAGTTTAAAAAATATTGTTATTTAATCAAAAACAACTTTATTCTACACGTTTCATTCAAACTCGCACCAATTTGCGCGACAGAGGCCGATTTTGATGCTTCCTCTTCTCGGTCTTGTTCTTCCCCATCTTCTTCATCTCTTTAATCTTCTTCTTCATGCGTCCATGTTTGTCCACCAGGGCTCTTTTCTTCTGATTCCTCCTGCCAAGTGAAAACACACAGTGGGTGCATCACAGTAATTCAGTGCTTCACGCAAGCCTCAATGTGTTTATCATGAATTATGACACCCAGTGTTGGCCAGCTAGTATGTCATAAAATGAAGCACCAAAGTAGTAAAGACTACATGTTATCATAGCCACATTACCCCATGAGTAACTCGCGATGTGAACACACAGTTAGGCTCTAAATCAATAAATTTCTTTAAGATTATGGCTGAGTTTTCAATTTTGGGTGAACCTATCCTTTAAAACACATGTATCCTAGTCACCAGGTTCTTTAATCATAATCCAGCAGAGTCGCTTTTAATGTGTCACACCCACAGTCTCGAGCACCGTCTGGTAGCAATTACTGAAGTGTTTGTAGTAAACAAACCTACATAATTGCAGGAATGAAAGGGAAGAGCAGAGTTTACAAAACTGTACGTCTCAAAAACGTCTTCCTCGCAAGTCCCTGGAGGACCGAACATCTTGAAATCCCTGCAATCACTTTGTATCATTTGCAATATCGTTAAGTCACTTGACAGACATTGTTCTTGCAACTTGGTGTCAAATAATATGGAGACTATAAATGGTGCCATAGGAGGCAAACGCATAGTGAGCAGTTTGTATACTAATCTCACATCTGAGCTCGTGGCTTTCGATTGTGTGTCATAGTTTCTTCTAGATTGGGTTGTTTGATGCTTATAGAGAGAAACTGGCTTGATGAAATAAGTTATGCCAATTCAAATCAGAAAAAAAATTTTTAATACAGCTTTGGAATGAAAGTTTATACAGATTGTCAAAACTACACCCCAACTATTTCATACAGGCCTGTATAAAGTAGATTTCTGAGACTCTGTATGTGGAAAGAAAAAGCACAAACGTAAAACTTCATTTATTCGTATCCATGCAATGTTTGTCAGTCACCACTTCAGTCCTGACTGTCCTGACTCTCCTAGAACTATCGATGCATTTTCCCCAAATCTTGTACAGACATTCATGGTCCCGAGAGGATGAATCTTTATGACTCCTGTGACCCTCTGACTTTTCCTTTAGTGTCGCCAAGAGGTCAAATTGAAAGAAATCTAAACATCAACTTAGTTAACTGGCACAAAACATTTTTGTGGTTCCCAGATGATAAATGCAGTTTGGTGATCTCCCCACTGCCAGGTTTTGAGTAAAATGTCTCAAAAACAATTCATGTTCCTGCAAGGATGAACTGTAATACATTTTATCCACTGCCACTGTACAGTTAAAAATATAATGTAATACTTTTGTTTTTGTCTAAATAGGTTAAAGTAATGACATCCCCATAATCCCACATAATCCCACTGTACTTTGAGTTTAGTGCGAGCTAGACTGCGGTATGCTAACATGCTAAATTAACATGGTAACCATGGTGGAAAATTACACCTGCGTTAACAGTGAACATAACAATTGACTTGTACAGCCTCACATAGCATTTTTTAAATGTAATAACTCACTCAATAACACATCATTTGTGGGCATGCACCGTGAATTTGATAAAGTTGTTCAATGTTGTAAGCCACTAAAAGAGTAGTGTTGTATTTGGCTTGTGCAAACTCTGTGATAAAAGCTAGGTCCCTGTTGCCTTTTAAAGGCCTTGTGACATTTACTTATTCAGATAAGGGAGGCCTTAGACTGGAATTTGTTCATTTAAGCAAAGGTCCCCTCCTTATACATAAACTCGGCTGCTGATCAAGCCCAGCTCTATGCTCTCGTACAGAAGTTTTTTAAATATTCGTAAGCATTAGAAGCAGGTCGATAAGAATTAGAGAAACAGAGAACTGAACTAGACACTTGGAGACACGAGAACAGAGAGGAGGAGAAGAGAGGATGAGGTAATTGCAGGGGTTTCAGAAGAGAGATCGATTTCAGTAGTGGAGCCAGAGAGTGAAAGGGAGCGAAGGGTTAGGTAGGGTGAAAGTGAGGAAACGGAAGAGAAAAGTGTGTGGTGGGGGGATAAAGACAAGGCTCCATCAACGGCTCGTGGGTGGGGAGATGATGTACATCACAAAGTAAACAAAAGCAATAGGTAGGAGTATGAAAATAAGCGATAGGACAAAAGAAGAATGAAACACATTGAAAAGAACCAAACTCTAATCTAAAAAACTAAGTGCCAGTTGGTGCAGAATAAAGGGGGGACACAGCGTATTGCCACTGTCATCATATCTAATGTAGTAATGGTTAATGTTCTCACGCACAAGCGCAAATGAGGGTTTATTGAGCAGTACGCAGTTTAGGAGTGCTTCATTGTGCTTCATTATTCGGGTACTAGGCAACAAAATGGATCATTTGGACCTCCTGTCCACAGGAAGGGACTTAGCCCCTTGAGTAATACATAAAGTATAAAAAATACATAAGACTATAAATAAATAAATTCCCCATTGCCAAATTTATCTGAAGTTCCTCTTTCCTCTCCTCTCTCTTCTTTTTCCTCTCTGACCCATAGCTTTTAATGCTGTGATTATTGTCAGTCTAAATTACACAGAGTAGATGCACATGATGACAGTCAGACTCTCTGTGTTAAACTCTCTTCCTGTCAATGTCTCTGTCAGCCTCTCCTTTATTGTCCGACCAGAAAAGTCTTATGAGGTGGAGATGACAGATTATCCATGGTGACTTCCTTTGTCTCAGGTGGTGAAACATGGTAATGGCTTCTCCATGTCAATGACTGCATCAGTAATGAAGTGTTCCTTTTGTAATGGACTCTTGTATACCGGTTTACAGCCTCCAGTGCAAATACTGGGTCTTAAACCGTAGTGTTGTCGTCATTGCCCGGCTGTCATTGTAAAAGGAATTTGAAAAAATAAGGTAAATCGTGATGAGTAGCTAAGTTTAATTAAACTGAGGATGAATTTACAATATTACATAATAAAAACATGGCAATTATCGACACCCAAGTCAAGGTCACTGATCAGTTTTTCAAAAATATACTGTAAATTAACAAGGTTTAAAGGGAAAGGCTAATATTTTGGGAAGTGTACACTGTCTGGCAGAGGGTTAGAGGAGAAGATTGACACAGTTACAGTAAGCAGCTGATTAGCTTAGCCTAGCACAAAGACTGGAAACAGGCCCCAATATAGCTACTGAAAAACAGCTGATTAGCATCGCCTAGCATAAAAACTAAAAACCAGACCTCAAAATTGTCGTATAATCTGGCACCAAATCACGACAGCTGAAGCTAGCTAATTTATAGGCAGACATTACATCTTATTTTGTTTGGTCTGTACAAAAACCTTGGGGTTAAAACAGCAACTGGCCAGTTAACAGAGGGTTAATGTGCCTGACTCTTCTTTGGCTTTTATATTTCAGTTTTTGTACAGCTAAAACAAACATGATATAGCTTGGTATCCTGGTAGCCAGATTGTTACCTTTTGACAAAGGCAAGTTAGCCTTTGTTCTAAGCTAGCAAATCAGCACATTCACTCACACACACACACACACATTCACGCACACACACAATAACGACAACTCTGTCACTGTCATTGCAGCATGCTCATAATGGCCCTAATGATTTTTTTATTTGTTTTTATCAGCAGAAGAGACAACATGGACAGATGAACAAATGTCTTTTTCTCCCAGCAGTGGGCCACATCCAAAACCCTCATCCATCATGTGCGCAATGTGTGTATGCACGCACACAAACACACAATCACATGAATGCTCTCAGGGAACCAGGTAGGCAAACATATGGACACACAGTCACTCACACAGAGAAAGAGGCAATCAGGCAAGTAGGCATGCACAAGTGCACACACATAAATACAGACACACACACGCACAAAGAGAGCTGTTATGTGACAGCTGTTTGTTATTGAGACTGTGAGGTCAGCGGGGTCTGGAGTTTGTAGTGGCTCGGGCTTTCACTGTTGCATCAGGGTCACTGCACTGTGTGTGTGTGTGTGTGTGTGTGTGTGAGTGTTGCCAGTAATGTAGATGAATTTGAAGCTCTTTTCCGCTTCCTTGGACCAGCATCAGCACAAGGCCAGCAGTTTCCGTTCGTGAAAACTGATTTCTTGTCGTTTATAAAACAAATAATGTGGAATTTTGGTTCATCAAATATGTTGTTTTACCTTGAGATAATTAGGAAATTTTCACTTCACTTTCTGGCAGAGAGTTAGAGAAGATTGACACCACTCTCACATCTGTAGGTCAAAAAGGCCCCTAGAGAGCTACAGCTAGCAGCCGACTAGCGTAGGCAAGCATAAAGAATGGAAACAGACCCCAAAATAGCTATAGTGGCGCATTATTAGCATAGTATTTGACGAGATATTCACTGGTCTTTTCAGTTACAAATTAATCAAGAAGCTGTGAAATGATACAACTTTGCAACCTAGAACGCAGCAGGACGACATTTGAGCTTCCCACCCTGAGCGTGTTAGAGCAAAATGGCTGCCATGTGAAAGGGAATTAGTAGGTATGGGTTAGTTTATCATAAAGATTGGAAAGAGGGGAAACAGCCAAAATGCAGAACAGACACGACACTGTTGGCTATTGTATATCGTCGCTCAGATACAGTAACAGCCCGCAGTTACCTGCTCTTATCTAGCCTCCAACAGATTAGATTGTATTGTGGCGGAAACTCTCAAAATTGTCCATGACCTCTGATGCTAATCAGGCCATCACAGCTGAATCGTTTGTATGATTTCAAATTCGTAGCGAGTCAGGAGCTATGCTAGGATGCTAACGTAGCCCCCACCAGAGCGGTGCAGCATGGAAAAGCCATTACAGCTGACAGAAAGGCCTTTTATTTGCAGAGCTAAGCTCAGGTTCACATCAGGAACCAATTAACTTCAACTGCTTTCCTCAGATTGCAGCTGGAGAATCCCCCCCACACCTCTTACCTTCTCCTCCGTCCATCCCCCACTTCTCTCCTCCTTTCTCCTGCCATCCCCTCCCTAGCCATTATACCTACCTCTCTCTATAGCTCCATCCCTCCCTTTCCTTCCTTTATTCCTCCCTCTCTCTCTTTTCTCCTTCTCCCTTTGCTGGCACCTCTCTCTCTTTAACTAACCCTCCTTTTCCTTCCTGTCTCCCGCTCTATCTGCTTTCACTCTTCTCTCCTCCACCCTTTCCTGACAGCCAACCTCACTTTTATATTTTTTTCCCCTTAAGTTTCAAAATTTCTCAGTGCCTCATTCCTCTCATAACCTCTCCTTGCCCCTGTGCCCGGCTCTTTCTGCACCCCCGCTAATGTTTCTCTTTCTAATCCCTCCCCTTGTTATCATCCCTTCAGCTCTCGCTCCCTCTGCCTCTCAACATGTTTCTCCTGCCGCTCTTTTGTTCGTCTCTCTGCTTACACTCAAAGCAAATGTAGATTTAACTTGTGCTTAATGTAAGAAGAATCCTCTTAAATAGCAGCTTAAAGCATTGATCCTCAATTTAAAACAGTTGTGTAGGATGGCACTGTGACACACATCCATTGATGTCTGATTCAGAGCTTTGGCAATCACTGACTGTATGAAGGACCAAACTCCCACTGACAACAACAAAACATGTTCTTTTGCCAAAAGTTGAGATCAGCGCAGACGGACGATACAAGTTTATCATGTGTTGCTGCTTGTGTTTTTATACATTGCTGCGCTGTGATTCCACTGCAA
>CAEMYA010000179.1:1542164-1579184 GCA_903131615.1 Diplodus sargus | reverse complement strand
GTAAAGGTGATGTCACAGTAACGCCCAAACCAACTGTCGCAGGGGGGAGGACGGAGGGGAGAGGAGGAGATAGAGGTGGCACGCCGGAGGTGAAGAGTGAAGAGGAGGAATGAACGAGGAGGACTGGCGATGAGAGCAAGAAAAAAAAAGAGTGAACCAGGAGACATGGAGGAACGAGGAGGGGAGGAGAAGGGCACCCTCTGATATTTAAAGATCCAGTCGGATCTGTCAGCACGTTTTTTTCCCTGAAAAACAATGAGCGTCTCCACGAATAGAAAATACAACAAAAGCCCAGCGAGTCCCCGAAGTGCTCTCCCTCCTCCTCCGCCCCTGTGCTGCCACGTTTTACGGGACAATTCGTCTATTCTTGGGGAAAGAAAAGCCCTGACAGCCAGACGGGAGCCAGGGAGAGACCAAGCACCCGTGGTAATAGCTGACATTAAAATGTAGCATAACAACTCAGGGAAAGAATGAAAATGGGTGGGAGAGGTCGTTAATACTGTTTCAGTGGACAATGTTAGAACTGTGGCTAATATTGTTTTGTAAATGGATGGAGGGATTGGTTGATCCGAGGAGAGTTGAGTTGTACTTTTATATTTGATTCAATTAAATATTGACTGTTGCTTTTCATTGGTACGGTGGCCCAAAGAGGGAGAACTTTGTCAGTGTGACATCTTCAAACATTTCGCTTTGTGAGGCAAGTAGGATGAAGTATTTGTTGTTTTTGTCCATAAAAAATCTAAATAAAAGTCGGTAAGTGTTTCCTAAAGCCCAGCCAACATTCTCAAATCTTTTGTCCACAAGCCAAATATATTCAGTTCACTCTCACTGAGTAGCAACAAAACCAGAGAAATATTCACATTTAGGAAGCTGGAATCTGACAGTTTTCAATAATTTGGTCATTTGATTTGATTTAATGGCGTCACGTCACGTCATGAGACGACTGCTTCATCATTATGATTAATCAGGGATTGAAAGCGTGTTTTTAATGTTGTTTTACATCGTGCTATGAAAAATGAATATTGTTTACTTTTTCCCTCATCGTCGTCATCATCACACTTCATAACCACTTGTATGATTTTACAGCAAAAACAGTCTGGAGAGGGACTACATTAGGCATAGACATTCTATTCAAATGACACATTTGGCCACTAGGGGGCCCAGACAGGAGAAAAGAGCTGCCTCCAATCCAAAAGAATCACTCGTCTAAAACTTAATTTCAATGTTTATATTTGTTTATTCATTTTTAAACACACACAAGGTTAGCTACTTTCTGACTAAGTACATGACCAACCAGCTGTATATGTATACGGACATATTATTAAAAAAGCTAAAATATACACCTTACTAAATTAGTATATAAAAATTATGTGGCATGTTAGTATTTGTATTTGTTTACCAAATATCAAGATGTGTTTAGAGGGGGCCCCCAAAAACTAGTCTGCCTTGAATAATCTGTCCATTAAATACGGCCCTGCTGACAGCTCATGCAGTCTACAAACATTTTGTGATGTTTCTTGTCATCAAAACAGAGTTGAACACTATTGTGAAGCCTTTGAAAATCATGAAGTACCTGCTAGAAGAGAGGATCAATGATAAGCAACCTGATCATCTGTATTGGGAACTTTTCATAGTGTGCGTGCACACAGTCAGTGACAGTGTCCAGTTCCCTTGACAGTGACCTCAGAGCTGTTTATTGGCCAAATTATGACATCTAGTGGATGTTGATTGGCTATGACACCCTGTTCACTTATTTTATTCTGTCCAGACTTACATCAGGTGGATAGAAAATCTGCTGTGTGCTGTGGTGATGAAATAAGTGAGCAATATAGAGAGGGACAATTCCCTGTTCTGCTTTACATTTACAATGATACATTGAAAATTGAGTATATTGTAATTTTTTTCCAAACCAAACGTAAGCTATGTGTGCAAAATAAAAGAGTATACATTTTTCAAAATATTTTGATTTATCATCCTCAGTTATACAAATATAAAGGCACAGATATGATCATCATTGAACACATTTCTATTCAAACTCATTGTTAACAACATGTAGATGAGTCCATGTGTTGAGGTTTGTCCTGTGTGCTGTTGTCTGTCTCTGTGCTGCTGCTGCTGCTGCTGCTGTTGTCTTCTCTCTGTGAACACACACTCTGCTGTGTGTTCTCCTCCGAGCTCCTCTTGACAGTCAGCTCTCTCTCAGCCTCCTCCACACGTGGATCTTGGGCCGCCTGGATGTGGAGCTTCCCGTCTGGAGCCAGGTAGCAGGTGACGTCTTCAGGGTTCAGCCCTTCAGGCAGGTCAAACTCCCGCCTGAACTCATGGCGTCTGTAAGAGTAGGAGCCTTCCTCGTCCTCCTGCTTCTTCTCTGTCTTCCCGCTGACTCTCAGCTTCCTGCCCACCTGCCTGACAGACAGCTCCTCTGGGGAAAAGCCTTGAGTGTCCAGGGTCAGGCCAAAGCGCTCTCCCTCTTTCTCCAGCTGGTAGGAGAGCGGTTGTACGGCCACGCCGGTTTGGAAAGGCTCCGTCTCCTCCAGGATGTCGTGTTGAAGTTTGTCCATCAGCTCCAGGCTGCTGCGGAGCTCCTGTAGGTTTCTCTGCAGTAGATCCTGCTGGTAGAGCAGAGGTCTGACCTCTGGCCACAGACTGCGTACAGGCCAGTACAAGTCCATGAATGGACTGAGGGCAGACTGGAGTCCACGAGAGCACAGCATCTTCACTGAGTGTTGAGTGTTGAGTGGTCTTGTTGAGAGATGAAACTCTGTTAAAGTGTCTGTTCTCCTCTATGTTGCTTTGTGTCTCAGCAGTGGGACTGTCCCAGCTTTTATATTCTAACTGGAGGAGCTCCAGAGTGTTCAGGAACTTTCCTGCCGTTACCACAGCTCTCCACTGGGTGGAGCTGTTACTCTGGAGGACTGACATCACCAGAGTGTTCCTGTTTGATCAGGAAGTTTCCTATTTGAAATAATCTCAAGCAGTCATCATTAAAAAGTGATGCTTATGTTAAATTCAAATCAACCAGTTAAAGAAGATATACTTTTTATTCACACCAGTGACAGCCATGGCTTGAGTAATTATGATTTGGCTGACTGTCTTTCCCTTTCTTAAGGACATTTTTCAAACCTGCCACAAATATCAGTTTGGACTCCAGGATGAACTGAATAGATTCTGATATTCAAAGGTCAAAGGTCGCTGTGACCTCATAAAACATATTTTTGAGCATAACTCAAGAACTCATTCACTCATTGTGACAAAATTTCACACAAATGTCCAACAGGATGAAATGACAAAGTGATGACATTTTATATCACAAAGGTTAAAGGCCAACTTCACTGTGACAACATAATGTTCCAACCACTATTCAACTCTGTATCTCAGGAATAGAGGGTGAGATTGTGACCATATTTCACATTTGTTCAGATACTGAATTGATGACTAATCTTGGGTGTCCATCTTGAAACTGAGCTGATGGTTGACATCTTGTCTGCATGTGTGTGAAACATCCACGTTTCAGAATGTGTCTCTTCTCCGCAGCAACATCCACGTCTGCTGTCAGGGCTGTAACTTCATGTTCTGTCAGACACGTGAACACATGGAAGGAATCTGACTCTTTTTTGTTTCTCTCAATGAGCTTTCAAACTAACAGACAGACAGCAGTTGTCCACCATGAGCTCATTGTTTCTGCTGATGTTGATCTTCAGCTGATTGTCACTGCAGCAGGTAAAATAGTCTCTGAATGAAGACAGAACGTTTCTCACTGGACTCACACATGTCAAGCTAGTGATAACTTCCATGTTGCCTAAAAAATAAACCTAACATGTTTTATTAAATTCATTTGAGGTTTCACTAAATATATTTAATGAGGCTGGACAGACATGCATGTGAACTACAACATGACTGCTGCACAGAGGAAAACAACCAGGAGGGGATATTATAGTTTTAATACAGACTGATGAAGACTTTTTACTTTACACAGTGTCTTCAGTCGTTTTACTCATAGATGATCATTTTCATAATATAATGATGTTGTTGTTAGAATCAGCTCTATGTAGTGTCATTTTATTTTTAATGTGTTAAAGTAGAGAGATTGAAAAAAACTACACACTTTCAAATTTGGTCTAAAATGCCAAAGATGGAAGATTAACAGAGGTCAGTCATTGTGTTCATTTGATAGGAAGAAAGTAGTAAAAGAGGAATTTATGGAAGGTAGAGAAATGAAAAGACATCAGTGAATTGTCTTTTTAATAGAGATGTATTTCTTCTTCACATTTACAATAATTCGTATAAAAATGTGTTATCTTTTAAGTAGTTTCCAAACCAGAATATGAGCTCTGTGCAAAAGAAAAGTAGAGAAAACAGAAAAACACGATTTCATTTTAAATATATTTATTTATCATCCTCAGTTATACAAATACAAAGGCACAGATATGATCATCATTAAACACATTTCTATTTAAAGTCATGGTTAACAGCATGTAGATGAGTCCATGTGTTGAGGTTTGTCCTGTGTGCTGTTGTCTGTCTCTGTGCTGCTGCTGCTGCTGCTGCTGCTGCTGCTGTCTTCTCTCTGTGAACACACACTCTGCTGTGTGTTCTCCTCCGAGCTCCTCTTGACAGTCAGCTCTCTCTCAGCCTCCTCCACACGTGGATCTTGGGCTGCCTGGATGTGGAGCTTCCCGTCTGGAGCCAGGTAGCAGGTGACATCTTCAGGGTTCAGCCCTTCAGGCAGGTCAAACTCCCGCCTGAACTCATGGCGTCTGTAAGAGTAGGAGCCTTCCTCGTCCTCCTGCTTCTTCTCTGTCTTCCCGCTGACTCTCAGCTTCCTGCCCACCTGCCTGACAGACAGCTCCTCTGGGGAAAAGCCTTGAGTGTCCAGGGTCAGGCCAAAGCGCTCTCCCTCTTTCTCCAGCTGGTAGGAGAGCGGTTGTACGGCCACGCCGGTTTGGAAAGGCTCCGTCTCCTCCAGGATGTGGTGTTGAAGTTTGTCCATCAGCTCCAGGCTGCTGCGGAGCTCCTGTAGGTTTCTCTGCAGTAGATCCTGCTGGTAGAGCAGAGGTCTGACCTCTGGCCACAGACTGCGTACAGGCCAGTACAAGTCCATGAATGGACTGAGCGCAGACTGGAGTCCACGAGAGCACAGCATCTTCACTGAGTGTTGAGTGTTGAGTGGTCTTGTTGAGAGATGAAACTCTGTTAAAGTGTCTGTTCTCCTGTGTGTTGCTTTGTGTCTCAGCAGTGGGACTGTCCCAGCTTTTATATTCTAACTGGAGGAGCTCCAGAGTGTTCAGGAACTTTCCTGTCATTACCACAGCTCTCCACTGGGTGGAGCTGTTACTCTGGATGACTGACGTCACCAGAGTGTTCCTGTTTGATCAGGAAGTTCCATGATCACACTGTGTGCTAAATTTAACCAGCAGGCAGAAAACGACACATAGTAGATTGATTTAACTTCTAAATTGATTGTTGTGAATAAAAAAAAAAGATCAACATACAATCTAATCTAATCTAGCAAATGTATATCTGATCATTTCTGTAACACAGTAATAAAATATAATGGGTGTTTCCATTTGATTCTCAATAACTGTTCAAATCCATCGATATTATATTCTTGAATTTCAAGTCACGTTTTGATCATTTGCATTCTGCATCAGTCAGTTCGAAGACTCACAGGTCTTGTGTCACAGTTTTGATTCACTGAAAGTTCATGATTGATATAAATTGATAAATGTTTTGTGCACTGTACCAGATGGAAAATACTAATGAGTTATGCAGCCTTAATTATTTGATCATATTGAAATATCTATTCAATTATCACAACTCAAACAATAGAAAGTCCAAGGAGATGGAAACAAATCTAAACAATATACTATGATTTGGACATTTTTGCTGAATTCTTGTTTTGTTGGAAAAGAAAACACACACACACACACACACACACACACACACACACACACACACACACACAAACACACAAACACACACACAGTTTGACCCTTGATTTGTCCAAAGTAGTATTATTTGCATTTCCTTGAACCTGTAGTATGTGAGTGTTAATTGTTAAACTTCATTGCATCTGTATAAATAAAAATCAAGTCCACAGGTCTTGGGGTGCATAATGTGAATGTAACATAAAGCCTTTTGTGGCTCCACAGGAAGCTGAATGTAATCTGATAAATTGCCTCAAGTGACGTTGATCAGTCACTAAATTGCATCGTGGGTAATGTATGCACCTAGTTTTGAGTCTTTGGTCAAAGACTGTACTCCAATAACGTAATTAAAAAAAATATTGAAAAAACAAATGATCAAAATTGATGTGGCAGAACCTGAGACAATACATTTTTATTACATTTTTTTTATTTTCAAAGCCTAAATTACCCACTTTGCAAGTAAGCCACTCAGTGACATCACTGTAGGCAATTTGTCAGATTACATTCATCTTCCTCTGGAACCACAAAACGTTTTAAACAACTCTACTACTTTTTTTTATTTATTTTTTTAAATGATATTCAGTCATACACCTCAAGACCTATACACATTCTATAAGACACCATAAAAGTGGTGACGTTGCCCTTTAACAGGGACACCAGCAGCTCATACTACAGGGTGGAGGCGACCGTCCCTTCCTCTGATGGCACTAATCCTGTCAGCGGGTGTCTTCAGGGACAATAACTGCTGCTTAATCCTATCAGTGATGTAACACCTGATTCATGAAGGCGAATTTGACGTCTGTGCAAAAAAAAACAAGCTCCTTTCCCCTTTTTTATGAATGAACGCTGAGCCCCCCGTGATCCTGCCAGCCAATGAGCAGCCCGCACCTGCAGTTCTCTTCGCAGCTCTGCAGCAACAAGAGGTCACTACACTTGAAAGCGTGGAGGGAAGAGGAGAGAGCCCAGCAGCCACGGACGGACAGACAGACAGACAGATCCACAGACAGACAGACAGCCTGCAGCAGCAGCAGCACCGGTCGGATCTCTCGGGCCTCCACATTAGATAAAAAGGGGGGAAAATATAAGAGGGGCTCGTTGTTGTTTTCCCACCACGGAGCGCCGCGATGCCGCTGAAGAACAGCAACACCGTGGCCGTGGAGAGACGCGTGGACCTGGCCTCGCTCTTCTGCATGATCGGGCGCCACGGACCCGCCGTGGCTCTGGCCGTCATCGCGATGGTGTCCGTGCTGGCGGGCTTCATCATCTACCGGACCGTGAGGGGGAAGCGGAGGAAGGCCACGACCGACGGCGACGACGACGTGAGCCGCGCGGCGGAGGAATGTCACAGCCCCGAGGAGGCAACAGGTGAAAAAAAAAATATATAGACCCGCAGAGAGCGCGACCAGGCGGGGGGTCACTGCGGGCTACAGGTGCGGGAGTCGCGGGGTGGTATAGGGGCATCGACCGGGAGTAGTGATGATGAGGGACGTGATAGAAATATAGTGTAGGAAAATACACATGGCCTACCAGGACACCATCAATTTTAACTTGTCTATAACAGGGTGCTAAGATGAATATTAATGCTGAGATTGTGTTACAGCAGTGGACTACTATAGCAGGTGTTAATAAGCTGCCATACTAAACATATATAAAGCCATTATTAACCCAGAGACATTAGTAAAAGATGAGCTCATATTCTGGTCCAGAATAAATATAGGAGAGATCAAGTTATCGTAGTAGTAGAAGTGCAAGTCTTGAGTATCGTGTGTACTTCACTACAGTTCAGAGGGAAATGATGTAGTCTTACTACATTTCAGATTTCACAAACAAAACATGTGATGAACTGATGAAATGTGATACTCTGTCAGAGGTTCAACTACAAGCAAAATAGTTACAATTGTCCCAACAGGGGGAGTTAATGATTGAGGGTTAATCGATAAAGTGTTGCACCTAGTTTGGAATTTATTCATAAAGTTTTAATTAGTATGTAGTACGCAGTAGTATGGGTTGGGTTTTGTCGGGCCAGGTGTTGAACAGAGACAGACAGGAGCCTCACTATTATAATTAAGTCTTTTTTTTTTTTTTTGGAATGTATTTAATCGTTCAAATAACTTGGTGTTCACTCTATCTGTTCTTTTAAGTCTTAGTGGACCTACTCTGATTGCAGCAAACATAGATCAGTTTTCTGAAGGAGAAATGTTTTCACATATTTCATCTATTATTAAAGCATTACTGATTATTTATTACTGGCTATCCATGAAGGAAGTTGCTTATATAAATTATATAAAAAAGGGGCACTGTGTAGTTGGAGAAGAAATGCAAACTCTATTGTACTATTTAAATATTAATGAGGTAATAATACAAACTCTTGAATATTTATTTTCTCCATAACAAAATAAATAAACTGTTCTCGGTGGAAAGGTCCCCAGAGCACTGTTTGAAGCTTGAAAGGTGGCAGGGTCCGCCACATATAAACAAAGTAAAAAGCTACAGTATGAAGTTTTGCTGTACTTTGCAGTCAGTTTGTTTATTCAATCATGAAAACAAAGAGAGTTTGTTTATTTGGTTTGATAAGGAAGAAAAAAAAAAAATAACTTTTTCTTTTGATTCCCCAAAACTATGGACAGGTGTCACAGGTTGGGAAACTAACAAATCTCTGCACAAATCACAAAATGGTCAAAGCAAACTGGTCCCTTGGTGTCTAAACGTTCTAATTCTAATTCTATCAAAATGATGGACAAAAAAAAAAACATTGGACCCAAAAACCAAAGTAAGTGGGAGTCATTGATCAGGGGGAAAGAAAATGTATAGAAACTGGCCAACAAAGAAAGCTTAAACACTCAACACAGATTTTCACCCAAACAGAAAATGCTGCGAGCCAACTGAAGGTGTTCACTCCCCGAAAACACACAACCAACTGAGGGGGGAACTGCAACCCTCTTATCTAGCCTCCCAGCTGTATACATATGTAGTCTATAATGTTGTTGGTTGCGCAGAACCAACATTGCATGTCCACCCTTGAGGATTCTTGTTTGGAGTTTTTCTTAAACAGATTGTGAGGCCCCCTCAGGAATTTGAGATCTGTGATATCGGGCTCCCTGAATAAAGTCAGCCTGACTTGAATAGGAAATACCTGCTCATGGATAAAAAAGTCAGTAATGTAATCCTTAAAAAAAATGAGTCCTTTTTCTTTAATACTTGATACTAGTCAATAGTGGATTCAACCACAGACACACACAGACAGAATTAACTCATGAGGGTAAATAAAAAGGATTCTCGGCAGGTCAAATTCATTTATGATAATATTTGAAGGTGGAGCTCTCATTTAACTCCATTTTTCACGCGATAAAGTCAGGCATAAATACAAAAGGAGTACGACCTAGAAATTATCAAGAATAAACTAAAAATAAGATATGTTATTATTTAAAAGAATAAGATCTTATAAAATAAGATAAAAAGACAGAAATTGGTGTGTGTGTGTGTGTGTGTGTGTGTGTGTGTGTGTGTGTGTGTTATTACTGTATAACACATTGGCTTTCCCCCCTCATTTTGTGTTACAGATGTGAGAGATGAAGACTCATCAGATGTGAAGGAGGATGTTGATCTGATTCAGGGTGATCTCAAAATCAGACACCGTCGGGCTGCTGCTGTTGCTGCTGCTGCTGCTGCTGCTGAGAAACAACCTCCACCCTATTCTCCTTCTAATACTGACATCCAAGCACCAGAAACCAGGCACGCCACTTCAGATGACACGCAGGAAAGAGAGATTGCGTGGGACTCTTACAGAGCTGCCGAGACGTACGCAGAAGTGGCCAATCAGGCTGAAATGGTGGTGGAGGATGCCGCTGATTGTCAACAGGGTGCAACAGATGACGCTGTTGAGGACGTAATGGAAGAGGTCATCGATAATGATAGCTGCTTGAAGGAGCCTGTGCTGACTGATGACGAGAATCAAGAGGAGGAAAAGAAGGTGAGCAGCCATTAGTATGTGTGTGAGCCAATATATGCAAGCTATAGAGAAACTAGAAACTCAATCTATCGTAGTTGGTCTTGTAGACTGAAAAGCCATTTTAGAAGTATTGACAAACATGCTAGAGTGTGACCAGGTGTGAAGTTAAACCACACCACAATACATTGACTTCTAGTTATGACTTTGGGTAATTTGAGCTCTGCAGCCCTTTTCATGTTTTTTAGCCTCTTCAGCTGGTTCTCTTGGTTTCATTAGCTCATTTGCTACGCAGTTCACTCTCACCACTCTCAACAAGCCTGCTTCTATCAGAAGCAAGCAGCTGTTTTCAGTGAAAAAGCTCTGGAAAACTCAACTTTACACTACCAAATGGCAGACAAAGTCAGCGGTTAGCTGGTAAAGAAAATGGAACATATAACAGTGAGTTAGTTGGATATTATTCTCATAAGTTTAAGTATAGTTTGGGTTGGTAATATTGTACTTTCATTTATGAGGTCGCCAGAAACAAAGGAAATAATTCCACGCAATGTGCTTTTCAGCTGGTTGTGAAGTTCTTTTCAAACCCTAATTGGCCTAAAAATTTGGGGTTTGACATTTTTGGAATATGCTTATTCCCCTTCATGCATAGTTAGATCAGAAAATTGTAGTTAACGTGTCTGTCTGCTGCTGCTTAACATTAAGCTACGTCAGGAGACAGTTAACATAGCTTAGCAGGAACACTGAAAAATGGGGGAAATGGCTTGGTCCAAAGGTAACCAAAGACCTCTGAAGCTCACTAGCATTCATGATTGATCCTGTTGGTTTAACTCATTTAAAAACTGAAGTGTGTTTTGTGACCTCAAGATGAAAAGACTCGGGAAAGTCACAGCATTAAGAAATAGTCCAGCATATAACGTTGTGTAGAACCACATGTGGTTGTTTTATCAAATGAAAAACATGTGAATTATTGAGAAACCTTCAAAGATGTCTGAAGTTGGATTTTGTTTCCTTTGGATAGAGCCAGGGTTGCCAGTTTCCCCCATTTCCCAGACTTTATGCTATGCTAAGCTAAGCTATCCAGTGGCATACCTGTCGCTCCATATTTATTAAACACTATGAGAGTGCTGCTGTCTGACTCTGTGCATGAAAGCTATGTATATTTCCCAATTTGTCTGAACTATTTCTTTAAGGATTTGGAGCACCAACCATGTGGGAATATTTCTCTCTCTCCTCTCTCACCTACATAGCCGCTTTCCCTCAGACCTCATTCTCTCTGTTATTTCAAACTAGCACAAAACGACAGTTCAGGGCAGATTTTCTACGCTTTTGTACTTTCTATCGTGTCGTATATGTATTTTTATCTACAGCCTGGCACAGTTAGACCTGAAGATACTAACTTTGTATTCATATGTCCAGGTGTTAAAAGAGGAATGCCAGGAAGATGAGGAAATGACCACAGACCTGGATGTTTCTGACTTGAAAACCAGCCGAGAGGAGGAAAACTTTGAGAGTGCTTTGAACGATCCAGTTTGCTTCGAACAAACCCTTCGTGCGGGTGAAAAGGCTGAAGACGACACACAACAAGATAATAAAACCACGCTGGAGACAAACAACTTGGAATCCAACTCAGAAGAGCCTGTAATTCAAATGGAAGATGTGCCTGCTCCTCATCTCTGTTATGGCCAGGATGGGTTTGAGGAAGTGAGTCCAGATAGCATCGATTACAGCAGCTATTCCGGTAATTATTCTCTCTCTCCAGAGGAGGCAAAGGAAAATGATGATGAAAGGGCAGCAGAGGAGTGTGTAGACTTCAAGGTAGTTGCTCAACAACCTGAGCTTTGGTCAACATTTGAACAAGAAACAAACCTGAACAAATCTATAGAGCAGGAGAAGTGTGATCATGTGATTGATGAGTTGGTGTCGTCCATTCAGGATTGTGATTTGGATGCAGGTAGTGAAGTGATTGATGAAGTTGCAGCTGTAGAACTTTTGAGTGTCAAAATGGACACCCATTCGTCACAGTTCAGCAAGCAAGAAGTGGAGATGGAGTCAAACGGTCTTAATCAAGAGGACCGTGTTCTTTATGGTGCTGATCGAGCGGTAGAGATTATGTTGGCGAGTGAGGAAGGTGACAGTACAAGTGTGGCACCTTTCAGGGTTGGTGATCATGAAGATGGTCTGTCAGGTATTGCCACTAAAGCAGATTTCCCTGACGTGTCATCAGGTCATCAACCACAAAGAGGATATCAAGAGGTGGAGAAGAAAAATGAAGGTGACATGGCAGAAGAGGAGTGTGCAGACTCCCAGGTAGTCGCTCAACAACCTGAAATCTCATCTTCAACACTTGAGCAGGAAACAACTCAGGAGGACCCGTCTGATCATGTGCTGCCCATCGGGGATCGTGATGCGGTTGGAGATAATGGTCTAACTGGTGAAGTGATTGAAGAAGTTGTAGATGAAGGCCACTTGAGCAAACTCCATATTGACAGCCACTCTCCACAGTTTGGCAAGGAAGAAGTGGAGAATGATCGAAAGCAGGAAAACGATCTTAATCAACAGGACAGTGCTTTTTATGATGGTGCTGCTAAAGTGGAAGAGAAAATGATGATTACTGTCAACATTGTCGCCTGTGCTGAAGAAGTCGATGGTTTCAGCGCGTCCACAACTGACGCTACTATTCCTGGCTGGCAAAATCCATCCCACGAAGCTAAAAATCTGCCTGAAATCAGCAAAAATGGCCAAACCGAGGTGTTTTCTAAAGAATGCAATGACCAAGTGTGTGACACTCAAAGTGTCCAAATGATAGATCATGAATGTTTTGACAAGGCGAGTGTTGCTGCCGATTCTGACACAGTGGGAACCGTAAATGCTTCTGTAATACCTTGTGCTCACCTGCCAACAACATGCCAAGATCAACAAAGCGACTGCAAGGAAAATGAGGAAACATTTGGCAAGACAAGTGTTATTTCTGCTGCTGATGCAGTCCCTTGGATGTCTGAAGAGATATCTCAGCTTGAAATGTCTTCGTCCCAAGCCCAACAGTGTGACCACATGAAAAACAATGAGTACTTTTCTGTAGTAACCACCGATGCTGCTCCTGTCACAGTGAAGGACAGCAGCCTGCCCTTGTGTCAGATTTACTCGCCAACTTTTGAGCAAAGTGAGCAGAAGGATAGTGCAATATCATCTCCTGGTTTTGGCGAAGAGAGTGGCATATCAAGCATGGCTGTCAGCCCTGATTTGCAATATGCTGGTCATGAGTTTGACATGACCGTTGGTAGGATGGTGCTTCCTGCGATGGATTTTGATCTACAGTCTGAAGGACAGACAGAGGCTCAAAACAGCCTCTTTGCTGATGATGCAGCTGTATCTTTCACACATGAAAACACTGCGGGGATGGTGTTCGGGCCTTACCCATCACGTCAGTCGCAGGAACCCCTTACTGAGCACACAAATTGGATTAAATATGAATCATTTGCGGCCAATGAGGACATGTTTGGCCATGAGATTGAGGAGATTTACCACAGAGAGATGGATCAGTTTGCAGCAGAGATTGCAGCTAGTGTTACCAGCTACACTGATGAACTGAAAATGCAGACAGAGTTAAAGCCTGTCATTGAGGTTGTCGAAATTAAAGAGAAGAAGGCGGGAGTAACCGTTGGAAAGAAAGAGGACTCAAAAGCAGAAGAGGAGAAAGAAGAGGACCATGAAAAGACTGAAATCAGCATCATGGAGGCAACTATGGACCACAATGAATGGATCACGGAGAGTAACTACCAGGTTCTTCCCTGGATGAATCTCTCTGCCTCATCTTCTGCCCAAGACCAAACAAAAACCAGCCAGCCTCCCACTGAAGATTGCCAATACAGCTCTCCTGTAACAGACACCACTTCTACAGATACAATAGATGTCCCATCGTCCACAGAAGTCAAACAAACCAGTACTCTCTCCCTCACTGAAGAAAACACGGAAACTAACAAAAAGGTTGTGGCTGTCCAGCCTATGCCTCAGAATGTCAACGTCACCTTCCGTGTCCATTATTCCACCCAGTCACCATACCAGACGGTGGCTGTCACTGGGAACCAGCAGGAGCTTGGAAACTGGAAGGGATTCATCCCACTAGAGAGGGCCAAGGACGGGAACTGGGCCACGGTGGTCAGCCTGCCTACGGAGACCCATGTGGAGTGGAAGTTTGTGCTGCTGGACAAGGGCGAGGTGTGTCGCTGGGAGGAATGTGGCAACCGCCTCCTTGATACGGGCTCCGGCGACGACCTGCTCGTGCACAAATGGTGGGGACTCTTGTAAGAGGTGAGGAGAGGGCTAGATCGAGAGTGGCACGTAGAGTTTGGTACTGGATACTGGACCAGATAAAGTCCATTCAGCCCGTCACAAGACCCACATGATGAGACAGTACATTTAGTTGACACGTATGACCATTTGTACTGTATTACAATATTATAAATACATCCTAGTACGATTTGTTACACCTGGGAGTTGAAACACATCTAGAGGTCTAGGATAAAGCTGGGTTAAAGGTTTTAATATCTTCATAACTAAATAACTTTTACTTCTGAATCAATTTGTTAAACAACAATTAGCAGCAATTTTAACCCGTCATCAAGAGTTCGGGTCATTTTTAAAGCAAAAAGGCTAAAAACTCTTAAACATGCAAGTCTTTTAATTTGCTTTATTCTGTTTTGCATAATTGTGAATGAAGTAGGTTGCCTTTTGAGTTATGAGCATTGGTCAGACTTAACCTGATGCCTGGACGTATTGTCACCTACCAATTTTTAACACCATGGTTACTGGGATGAAAACAGTCATCTTATGGGATTTTTTTCTTAGGGGATAGCCCTCTCATAGCCAGTCATTAAGTGGATCATTCAAGCAACGATTTAACATCAATATCTATGATTATGCAAACTGCTCCTGTTTAAAAAAGTGGTTAATTGAATGCAGTTGTTACATTTCTATAAATGGAGACTTTATTATGTACACTGTCCATATGCTGCTTGAATACTCCCCAACAATCTACGAGAATTAATGCACATAGTTCACTTTTACTACAGCAATAATCAAAGCAATAATTGTTCTGTATACTGTATGTTATATCAGGTATTCTGACGTGTTTACCACTAAACTGTGATATAGTGTTAACTCTGATGCTGCTTCTATCTGGTGGGACTGTGTGCATGCATGACTGTCCCATTGTTGTTCGATGAATGTGCCTTTTAAACATGATTTTTCTATTAACGTGTTAAAATGCATCAAGAGGTTGTGGCTTTTCCCTGTAAAACAGCTTCGCTGGCCGTCAGTTTCTTTGTTTCACTACAACTTTTACTGAATCTCTAGTAGTACAGGCCTGTTAATTATTTTCTTAAAACTGATGTTGTCAAGTTTAATGGTTGAATCAGTATACACTATATTATCCCAATCTCAAATCATTTGTTATTATGCAATACTGTGACGATTATGCTATGGTTGAATGTCAGTAAGGTGGAGTTGGTTACCAAATAAACACATTTTCTGTCATATCAGTGAATACTTGTTGATTATATGTTAATGTTATGTTAAGGTTATGTGCAGGTAATTGAATAGTTTTGTGCTAAATTAAATTATTCCCATTTTGAGTTAGTAAGTTATAGTAAGTGAGGATAGTAAGTGTTTCATAATGGTTAAATATAAATGTTTGAACATTAATATAGCAGCAAACACATATTTATTATGTTAAGTATAAACTGGAGTAATGGTGCACCATATACAAATGTAATATACGTACACAGTTCCCATTATGAAATGCATTTACATATACGTACAAACTGTATATGAAACCTGTTAGAAATGGGAACAATTATAATATTGACAGCCAATTCAAATATATATGTTCCAGGAACTGGATGCAACTGGACTTGTTTCAGTTTCTTGAATGTATACAGTTACAACATTTGTATTAATGTGAAATATAAACTATACGTATTTGCATCAAATATTATATCATGTACATGACAAACATGTTATAGCAGGTTTCAGTTTCTTAACTCATGGTGCAAAATTGTATTTTACAGCAACCATAGTCTATTAGGAACATTTGTGAAGAATATCAACAGGAATTGCTGCATGACAGGAAACATTTGTGGTGATGTGGAACACATTTAAACATTTAAGTTTACTTACGGCTTATGGCCTCAATCACATTGTCTCAAAGCATGCTGAGCAAGCCCACCCATTATGTCAAAATGGTTTTAAAAGGGATTTAATTTAATATACCTGCAAACAGCCTGAATACATATTCATGTCTACACAGATGTTTGTGATCCATTTGTGAGGAAAGATATTTTCAGTTCTCCGTTCAGAATGATTACTTTTAAAAATGTACATTTACAATACAATAAGATCTACACTATCATTCTCAACACTGATGCTGTGCTAAATGTCTGAGAATAACCGCTGCTGCAACAAACAAATGGCCCAACACAGACAGATTGAGTGGTGAGGGGTCCTGTGAGGTCGCTTTGAACCGATGCCTTGATTTTCTTTATTTAATGTCTGTGTTTCAAGCTTATAGCCAAGACCGTGACCTTGTTCTGAGTCCAGCTGGCTCAGATGTGGCTCGCGCAGGGTGAGCGTCATAAGTGGGCGTACTTTTCATGCCAGCCTGTCAGTTGCACTCGGCTCTTTGTCATCCGGAACAGGGATGGCGAAGAGCACAAATGCAATGTTTTTGCCAGTCCTCTAAATGATTAATCTGCACTGCGGGGAAACGGGAAGGTTTTCTCAGGTTATTTCAGGAGATGAAACCGATGCGCTGGTAGCGCTTAAAGAGGGAGGGGAGAGGCATTATGGGAAGAAAGGAAGACTGATGTTCAGGGTCCATTGGCGGGGCCAGCACATGCACGGTAATTCATTCAAAATCCTTCGCAAAAGCAGTCAAAACATTCTTTTAGAATAAAAGAAGCGCATACAACATCTAATACATTTCTAAAATTGTATTAAATTGTGAACAAAGAATGTAAGACCCGTTCTCCCAGCCTCATATAACATGCCTCCCACGCTGACCTGCCCTCCACATGTAAATGTGACATGTGAAATGTGATCCCTGCTGTGGCTCCACATTTGGAACTCTGTCTGAATGTGACCAATACCAATATGCCTCCCCTCGGCGATCGAACCCTGAACCTTTACGGTATCAACTGCACGCACCTTTTAGCAAACACGGCCTCTGGAACACATATGACACACTCTGAATGAGGGTCGACAGAACGCTGCCCAGCGATAGGTCGCGTGATCTCTGGTGCAAGATGGGAGTTCAGAGAACTTTTGCCTGTTTGCGCCAGCGTTGCCAAATATAACAACGCATGATGTTATACAGAGGCTCTGTTTGCACTGAGAGCCTGAGATGACTTAGGGAACATTGTCGATTTCTAACAAACTGATGAATACCTTAACTGAAACAGCAGTTTTGGGGACGTTTCCAATTAAAACTCCTCAGTGTGGAAGCCGGCTGAGGTCATGGGTGATGTTAACACGCTCTCCTGGGTCAAGCGCGTTGGTTTTGCAGAGTGTGAATGCGGCACACTGCCTCACCAGTGCTAACGCGGCAGCCGGGGGCGTGTGCACTTTCTAAGGTTGAAGGTAATCCTTAATTTAGACACAAGACTTACAACTGACACCACTTACAGTCGAGTTATAGATAACTCTCTCTCTCTGTCTTTGTATGACTCTCTCTCTGTCTATCTCACAGGCGTCCGCGCAGACTATTCTTCAAACATCAGAGCAGTTAAGCCGCTGCTGGACCGGCGTTTGAGCTCTGTTAAGGCAAAAGTCTTAACACTGAGTCACCAGGTCTAATCCTGAAACAGCCGCTCTATCACGCACATTCTATCACGAATACTTTTCACAGACAGAGCGAGGCTGTGAACAAAGCCTTCAAATCAACACTAATCAGTGTCCAAGATAAACCTAAATGGTTGAAATATTTACCACACGCGATGGTGTTTTAGCTGAAGCAGCTATTATTGATATATCAATGAAAAAGGTCAATCCTAGTGATGAGTATTATCACCTGCCTGCCTGGCTTCACAGAGCTTTAAAAGTGAGTTGCAGCGCACCGTTTATCTGTCACGCAAGCAAAAAATGTTAGTTCAGTGATTATCTGCTCGCCGCCGTGCCGATGGAAGGCCGTAGTCCACTGAGTGATTCTGGGGCTTCGCACGCAAAACAGCATCGCAGCATTCTCCAGAAACAATTGAAAGCAAAAAGCACAACAGAAAAACCTCATAATCAACCAGAAAAATCCAAACAAAACCCATAAAATGTGTCCATACAGCTTGTCCAAGATCCAAAAAATGGATTTGAAAAGACATTATTTACAACCTGAACATGCGGTCAAGCTTGAGCACCCCGAGACAGGTTGCATGCTAAAGAGCTTAGCTTAGACAAAGATTCATAAATGGTGTAAATAACATCTTTTCAAAATCAGTTTGGGATCTTGGATGTTTCAAGAGACTTGTGTTACGCATTGAACACGCAACCTGAATTAATTCAGCGTGTGTCTGACAGCGACATGTACTGCTTCCAGTGTGTGTTCTGATACTTCTTGAGGTTGCTCTCCACAGAGCAGCAGACTGTCGCCTGGTAGACTGAAACACACAGCGATCCTCCATCCAAGTTGGAGCGGTGAGTGTGAAATTCTCTCCAAGGCGACCCTGCCGTCTCCTCTTACAGGAGCCGGCCATTCAGACCAGGCTGCGGCTTTCCACTTGAACTTCGACCCAGGGAGATTGTGTGATAATATAACAGACTGTGAATGTGTCTCTGTATCTATCAGTGTTCATTTGTACCTTATAGTGTCTTTGCCACAACATTTTCCCTGCATCTCCAACTATAACTGCTCACTACGCTTACACTCTCATTCAATTTATTCTCCCTTCACTCCATGTCTCTGTTTTGTTATTGGTGGCACAATAAAAATAGCTTTTTATTAGAAACACAAAGGATTTAAGTGACTTCTTGTTTTGTCACCGCTCCATCACCGGGCCTAGTTTTTCATTTATGTGAGATGGAGGTTTCAGGTTTATCAGAAAATACCATCTCAGGCTGTGTTCAAAGTGCGTCTTTGTGCTGTGGCAGGCTATTTATAAAGCGTACCAGTCGTCATTCCAGCTCGGCACGGTGGGATCTTTCAGTGACCTTCACTGTGGACTGTGGGGCCTGCTGACTGTGCTGCATTGCTCGAAGGGGAGGAGCACAGCGAGGGTTAAACCGGAGGGGAAGGATTTTTATATTGCTACGCTGAACATGTTTTATGGTATTCAGCTGCGTAACGCCAAATATACCCCCTTAAACACTCAGTTTAATATCATTTCTGTGTAATTTTTCAAGAAGTATGTTTTTGAATATAAAATACTGCTTGTTTTGTCGGTCTAATAAATGGCAATATACACCAATCTGTTTCTTTTTCCCTTGAGGACCAGAGAGCAAACTTTCTGGATCCGTGCCACGCTGGGACAGCCCTCCACCCGTGATGATGTCATTGCTGGCTAGCCCACAGAGGACACTGCAGATGTGCGCTGAATGCAGCATGTGTGTGTGTGAGCGTGCGCAGATGTAACAGTGTGTATGTATGGAGAGTGTGAGTGAAAAGAGAGCGAGGAAGAGAGTGCATACATAATGCAAATAAATCTGGAACAGGTTTGGTTCGAGGCCTCCTAAAAGAGGTCAGGTCATAAAATATTTACAGTAATCAGACATTTTTGTCTTTCACAGAGCTTCCATCCTCTCCGTGTTGGGATACAGTGCGTCTGTCTTCAAAATCTGCATAGTTTTAAAGGGGAAATATGTAAGAATATTACCTTAAAAATTTCAAAAATGTAATAAAAAATGAAGAGAATGTAAAGAAATTAAAGATTGTGACTATATGTCAAAGAAATGTGTACTATAAAGTGTTGCAGGGCTAACTAGCTAATAGCAGCTACAGTTAGCAGCAGTTAGTTTACTGATGTGCCGTCCCCTTTTTCTTTTGAGGATTACCTAGACACATGTCCAATTTAGTTTGTTTTACATGTTACACCAACGATTTATTTAAAAAATATGGCCACACAGGTCAGTCGAGTTAATTTGTTTATTTCACAGATAATCGCTCTCGTAGAAACTTGAACAATCGTGGGGATCAAAACAAGCTATCAGTAGACAAAATTCTCAGCATCTCAACATAAAGTAGAAGACACAATGGCAATATATATGGAAGGACTGAGGAAAAGAGATCTTATGAGTAATATGTGCTGTCGGCTGGTCTTTGCACTGGCCCTCCTATGACACTTACACCATTACTGTACCTTTTATTCAGCTGAAAACACAACACTGACCCCTGGCTGCACTTTGAAAACACAAGTGGTACTGATCAAACAAGTTATGTTGTTGACACACATTAGGACAATAATAACAACAATATTCATGTAAATAATCATGTAAACAACAGAGTGAATATAGGATTATAGTAAAGTCCAACTGAAGCTGAACTCACTCTATCTCTTCTTATGATGACACCCTGAGCACTGACAGTTCACTTGAGGGGGGAAAAAAGATTAAAAAGTACAAAATGCAACTTCCTCTGGATCAGCTATGGCAACCTTTACATTTTTTTTTTTAACTTACATTCTAAAAACAATCTGCAGATCACAACAAAAAAATGACACAAAGTTAATCTCATCGCAGTTTCTGGTTTTGCATGTTCTAGGTACAAAGTACAAACTGCATGACGTTTGGAAGAACAAGATAATTATTCACTGCATGCAAGTGTTATGACAATAAAGTTGAATTGAAATGATTGAAAGGTATTACAAAGGTCAAAAGGTCAGACAGTAAAACATCTGTGCATGTTGTGAATTTAATCTCTTTTCTGCAAACAGAAATGGCATTTTTGCACCTGACGCTCAAACTGCAGAGACTGAAGTGTGTGTGAATACAGTCCCTCATGAAAACTGTTTAAAAACCTGACTGCAGCAAAAATTAAGGCAATCAAATGTCTACTATGATTGATTACCTAGCTTAATGAACTATCCAGGTGTTAACTGTAGTTAAAATAAAATAAATTGAAATGGTCACCAGTGATGCAGACAGCAGACAGTTGTACTTCCTGAAGCTAAAACATGCAAATGCACCAGTGCAGCTCTTTAAGGTTGCTCAATATTTTCACAGTGACATTTATGCATGTGGGAAAACTCTGAGTTAAAGTCAGACTTAGTTTAAGTGCATGAATCTTACCTGGAAAGAACCCAGGTAGTGAATTTTACCCTGTGCATCCTCTCATAAGTGTGAGCGAGGCTCCACAATTTAAAATATTGCACTCTCACACACTTGAATGTCCCTGCATGTCGCCTGTCTGAGGGCTCTGTGAGCCCTCTGGCTCCTCCCTGATGGTGCGGTAGTGCTGTGGCTGATTCTGAGCCAGAGGAGAGTCTGTTTGGACGAAAAGGGCCGGTCGACTCTTCAGGGGTCTCAGCAGGAACTTCCGCGATGTGACCAGATCTCCGTAGCCCTGGGCGTGCGAGAAGGCGTAGCCAGACCGACGGGTGCTGACACGCCTGGGTTGTTTGCGAGGCGCAGGAGCTGGCAGCGCCTCCATCCGCATCTTATATCTCACCTACAGAAGGGAGGGAGGGACAAGTCATCCGTATCAACATGGCTGCATATGCTCATGCTGGACAGCTAAGTACTATGAATACACATGCTCCTCAGGGTGCAAATATTTTTACCATGGTAGATTCTAACTTTTCCCACTACACACAATCTAATGGCTTATATACTGTTTCATATAACATGTATAGTTTTAATGTGAATTACTACTTATACTATATAATCATCAAACTTGATGGTCAGATTTCAGACTCCAGCTGACTGTTTGCTAACAATAATTAATGCTGTCATTCTTAGAAACATTTCAGGGTATTTAAGAAGCTAGTTACTGAATGTTTAAGTAGTCTGATCTCAGGTCAGACCCAGCTGGCAGCATGGTAAAGAAGAAGGAGAAACAAATATCAGCAAGTTCTTAGACACATTTTATTTTTTTTTACTTTGTTTTTGTTTCTCTTGATGTGACCAGTGTTTCAGTGTTTAAATGAAAATATAGCTAAATTGTTGTCCGTGCCCAGATCTCCTCATTAGTGATAGTTGATTTGTGTATTAAAATAAGTAAGATGTCTTAACAGACAATAACAGACAAATTCCACATTACAAGTTTCTGTAATCTAAATTACACTAGGCAAATGTTGATCAATCTTTGATAGTCATCCTTGTTTTTCTGCTGTAATTATATACACACACATCCCTCTAATGTTACTTTACTGACAGAAGGCCAAATTGAAACCTCAAAGAAAATGTGGCAGAGTTTAAATTAAGTTACGCCAAAAGAATAACTTTTAAAAGGGGTGTACACAGTAAACCATGTTTCAGGTGTTCTCACCTTGTCATTAATTGTAGGCCGAAGCAGAATGAGAATGAAGCGGAAAGCCACCACAGGCAGAATACACAGGAGGGAGGTCAGGAAGATGGTCAGCCATACGTTCGGCTGGTTTAGAGAGTTTCTTGCCGTACCTGCAGTTCCAAAAGCAGCAGACCAGCAGTCAGAATCACATAGTTAAATGATTTGTTATTGTTCTACAGTCTTACAGTATTGTGTATGGGTTATGAAATCTGTAAATGGAGACTTGAGGAGCAGCAGGATTACTGGAAAACCCATTCTCACCGACCTTCCACTGTTGTTGGACTGTTTTACTGTAAACCATACGAACCTGTACACGTTGGGCTACGCTTTTCAAAGTGTAAAAGCTGAAGATGTGGACACCGACGACCACTCTGCCTCCATAAAAGACCTGAATCAACTCACCAATGAAAGGGAAAGCACCGGTGAAGATGAAAAACATGCCGTTGCTGTACATGGTGAATGTGACGGCAAAGTAAGCGGCCAGGCTGCCCCAGATGAAAAACTGATTCACTGCCGTCCAGTAATGGGTGTCCAGACACAGCTGAAAAATAGAATTTTGAGTGAAAATGTATTGTTTTATTGTGGCGCACATATTAATTCACAATGTAACTTTGTTGTGATAGCATTTAGATAACATACCTGACTGAGAATGGTATTGAGCTAATCCAGTGTGTTAAATACCCTCAAAAAAATCATGGCACTTCATCAAATCAATATTTAATCCTGTAATTTGAACCGTACCGTATGCAATGTTTAGTTACAGGACTGTATTCCTCACCTGTATGCTCACTACAAACAGCAGGCAGGTCTGCGCCAGTAAAGCGAAGGACTGATAGTCGGCGATGTCTTTGCCGTCGTCTCTGACTGTGTCGTATATAGCGGCCCAAGGGATGAAGAAGAGGATGAGGGAGCTGTAGCAGCTGTGCATCATGCAGCGCACGAAGGCTTTCTTGCTGAAGTACATGTTCAGCTGGCCCGGAGTGTAGAGCTGAGGATACTGGAAACTCCAGCGGTCGTTCACATCCTACAGAAACAGATGATGAGAGCAGGACGAGGGAAATTCTAAAGGATACAGACACCAGGGTGTAAACACCTGATCATTTATAAGATATTAAACAAAGACGGAGCTGAATTTCAGTGTCTGAATGATTAAAACGAATGTGTATTAGTACATACCTGGTCAAAGAGACTCATGCCAAGGACAGGGAGAGCTGTATAAACCAGGTTATACACAGTGATGAACCACTCATCATACACAGTCTGTAAACAAGCACAAAAAAAGACAACATTGAAACATGTAATAAAGCGGTTATAACATTGTATATTTTATTGTAATGCAGATTTTATCTTACCCATGAAGTTAAGTAACGTAATACCAACACATGTCCCTCACCTGAGCAGAGAAGCCGCAGAAGAAGGCGTACCAGAAATGCACAAAGGTGAAGGTGAAGTTCTTGTAGAAGAAGTATCGCAGGAACTTGCACATGCGCAGGTAGGACCAGCGCCCGTGCACCAGCAGAAGGCGCTGAAGGTAACGGAACTGGGCGAAGGAGTAGTCGCTGGAGAGAACGGCCTGCATGCCCTCCTGACCGCTGATGCCGACGCCGATATGAGCAGCTGTAGGACGGACAGGAGAGAAACTGGCTCTAATACAACTCTCAAGGTCCTCAAGGTTTATGTTAGCGCCTGAGCTCAGTGAGATTACCCTTGATCATGCTGACATCATTGGCACCATCCCCGATTGCCAGAGTGACAGCCTGCTTGTATTTCTTGACCAGCTGAACCACCTGGGCCTTCTGCAGAGGGGTAACCCTGCAGCAAATCACTGTCTGACACATACACGCTGTCCTCAGCAGCTCCATCTGCAGGTCCTTCTCCAACGCAAAGGCCTGAGGACGCACAGGAAGAAGAGCTGGATCATACTGAGGTCATGCAGCCCTTGAAAGATTTCAACCAGACACCAAGATGAAAGCCCTCTCCACTCTATCAGGGATGCTGTCAATTCTGGCGGGAAACTGTGAATCCTTTGTTTCTTTTTATTCTAACATACATTCAGTTAAACTGTAGTTTATTCATTGTTGCTTTAGCAGCTACCAGAAGTGGAAGTGTGTCTGAATAGTCCCTCTCACCAGACTGTGTCCATTGATAATGAGGCCATAGTTTCCATCCACTTTCTCATCCTGCACAGTCTCAGTCTTCTGAAGCCAGAACAGGCCTGCACGTTCCTTAGTCACGGATGGCTTGTCCGCAGAATCTGGACACATTTTCTTTCTTGCATTCCTAAAAAAACAGGAGGATTGTTGACAATAAAAACATGATGACCGTAGTCTTAAGTCTTATCACGCCAGTGGCAGTTAATTAAGCTTAATGAACAACTTCAGTCAAGCTCTCCTCTTTTTTATGGCCATTTGACAGTAAACACATTGCCTCGTTCAGTGGCTTTCGAAAAAGTTGCCATGTATGTTCTGCTTTTTCCCCCCTTGTCATTTTACTACCACTGAACATGAGTGCTTTGTGCTGTTTTTTACCCGGCAGACTTGATATCTGCCTGGAAATTACGTTGTTTTTAAGGTCAATTAATGATTTGCTAAACAGAATGTCAAATGTCATTTGACTATGACAATAAAACTATGGATAACTACCTCTCCCCTGCAATAAACAAGCAATGCTCTGTTTACTGCTGTCATCAACGTGGATCTCCAACCGTTACATTAAGTAAACTGCGTATCTGTGCCTTGCTACAACCCCAGTTCCAAATAAGATGGGACGCTGTGGGTCTTCTCTCTTTGTGCTGCAGCTATTAAATTCCTAATCAGTGTAAATTTACAATAAATATGAAGGTTTATCATTTAAAAAAAACAATTTTCTTGGGTTGGTAGGTGGTAGCTAAGGAGTGCAGGGCAAAGTCAACAATTTCTTGTTTTGACTAACTTTGTACAGCCTTGATTCTTTACACTAAAACATGGACAAGCATCGGAACTCTGTCACATTATGTTAAAAACAGACATTTGATATTCTCCTCTAGTCATTTTTGTAATTGTTTTTGCAAAATTTCTGGCTAAACTTTCTCATTAAAATGTCCCATTCAGTATATTAAACCAGCCTCCGATCATCAGACACTACATGTGTCGCTTCTGACAGACTCACTCTAGCTCCGCTTTGACTTCTTCAGCCGTATTTGCTGCCACGATGAAAATGTCTTTCATGTCCTCTCTCAGCATGTTGCACGAGTAGCCGATATTCTCTGCCGTCTCTGTTTAAAAACAGCAATATTTACAATGAATGCGATGGAATTCACTCTCTGACTCTCAGTTCTGAGTGAGCCCTGAGAGATGTGGCAGCTTTCTGACAGTTAAGTTAACGGTGATGGAAAGCATTTCACAGTATATTACTGTACGACTTAACACATCACTAACCCTGTTTATCTCCAGTCAACACCCAGATCTTGATGTCAGCGTTAGCCAGTTGCTCTATGGTTTGTGGAACGCCGTCCTGCAGCTTGTCCTCCACAGCTGTCGCTCCCAAAAGCTAAAAACACCAGAGTACAGAGTGGCGAGTTGAAAAGGTATCATTCTGTGACAAATAAAACGCATTTCAATTCTTTTATAAACAATATTTTTCAAATGCTTCCAATCTTGAGGTACTGAGGTACAACACATGATGATAAAGCAAATCAAATTGTGTCAGAGTTTTTTTTTTTTAGCATGCTGACGAACCATCAGGTCTTTCTCTATCTCTTCATAAAGTTCGTCGAGCCTCTCCTCTCGTCCGTCCATGGCAGTGCTGGCCTCGTGGTGGCGCCTTTTAAACCCGTCCATATAACTCTCATCCAAGTCCTTGTAGGCCAGAACGAGCGTGCGGAGGCCTTCGCCTGCGTAATCCTATTTTAGTTCAACAGTTCAAAAGAAAAGCCTTGAGGAATTCTGAATGTGAGTGAGTTTTGTGTCAGCTGTACATCACAAAAATCCAACCACGTCACTCACGTTGAGGTGTCTGGTGGTAACTTCCTTTAGTTTGTTGCAGGACGGGTGGAGTCTTTCATAGATGATGGTGTCCGCCCCTTTGCAGAACAGAGTCAGCTTGCCTTCGGGGCTGCGCACTGGAAATCATGGAGGAAGTTGCTTCACATAAACTTGGAAAAGAGGCGCCTGAATGCACCAACAGGGACTGCTTTGAAACTGTAGCATCATTTATACACATATCGGGCCACTATTTCTTTCTCACCTATGACTGACATTCTCTTGCGCACATTATTGAAGTCAAGAACAGCGAGAAGCTCGTAGACAACTTGCCGACCCATCTCCATGACCGTGATGGTCTCTGGTGTGCGCTGGCGGAACACAAACCCGAAGTTTCTTGCTGCGGTCACCAGAGCGCCCTCATCGGGGGACTGAGCCTGATAGTAGAGCTCCCCTGCCAGGAGATGAAGGTAGCAAGAGAGTAAAGGAAGACAAAGAGTCAGTGCTTTCACTATCAGATGTTTTCCTATCTTATGCACAGTGGCGTGAATACTCTAAAAACACAATTAGCTAAGGAAGAAGAGATTATTGCATTCTAGTAGGATTTTACATTCAAAAATGATTTGAATCAGTAGAGGGAGAACACAAGCAATATACCAAGCAGTAAAAAAAAAGTCCAGTAGATGGCGCTCACCCTCCTTCTTTTCCTCAGGCATGACAGTGTGGCATAGAGCCAGCAAGCGGAAGAAGGCCTGAGCCTCCAGGTTTCCGTCTTTCACCGTCTCCACTAGACTGTGGTCATGAAAGTCGAACTTTGGATCAGCCAGATGGTTCCAGGAGAAGTCCACTTTCTCTGTCTTCTGCAGAGAAAAAGAAGCAGTGGAAAGAAGCAAAAAAAGTTAAGAGGATTACTTGACAAATAGTTCAGAAGTACATACAATTATGTACACATATTCTCACCTCTGTTATTTCCACCCTATGTCCCGCAAAGTCAAACAGCTCACCTGGATAACAGAGAAACACACACCAGAGTCAATAATTCAGCCCACACTGCTGTGTAATTTAGCGCTTTAGTTTAGCTCACCGTAAGCTTTCCCATTGATGGAGCACTTGTTGAAAGTCATGATGTTCTGCGTCAGGGTGCCGGTCTTGTCACTGAAGATGTATTTGATTTGACCGAGCTCCTCGTTGAGCGTGGTGGTCCTCGCCTGTGCCGGAGTGTCATTCTTGGGATAATACATCTTCCTGTCCCAGTCTATGAAGAAGCTGTTGCCGAGACGGATGATCTCCACGCTGACATTGACACACACAGGGACAAATGTGAGGCAGTAGGGGAACAACTTGAATTTTTTTTTTTTTGCTTTCGGACTTTATTATCTTTCTGTGCTAGGACGTACCTGACATAGAGAGAAATGGGCACCACAGTGTTGAGGACAATGACGTAAGACCAGAAGGTGAGGAAGGCCGAGAGACCACTATCAACCCCCTGCTCACGAGGCAGGAAGGCTGTGAACACTGTGCCCTCCTGAAACTCCCAGATTGCATTGCCGATGGCCAGAACGGTGCACATTGATGCCAGGAAACCAAAGATCTGATGAATTAAAAGATATAACACACATATTTCAAGAACTATTACATCAGCTAAACAATCGGTCTGCATTATTATTATATATTACATTTTTTTAATATGATGTGAGGTAAATGTTTAACATTTTCAGCTTCAGTGTACGCGTGAGCTTATGTGTGTTTTTTCGTGTGCATGGACGTTAAACTCACACACAACACCAGGACATTCATCAGGTGATCGATGCTCGTCCGTTTGAATGTCGTCTTCCCGCTGTTCTGCATCAGCTTGGTGTCTGGACCTGGACAGGTGCAATCTCTTGTTCATACACACTGACAATAAGGCTGATGGTGGTACGTCTTCAGTATTTGTACACACACACACTCTTATACTGTCATTAATATGTAATGTTCTGTTTAGTCTAAAAGTTGTGTTTATATAAGACTGTAATTTGTCACATATATGCACCCCTGTCTTAAAACCTAGCGTAATTAAGGCTAATGTAAGACTGGTGATGTTAGCCTAAGAGTAAGGCTAATGTTAGACTAGCAACATTAGTTTAACAATTAAGGCTAACATTAGACTGGTTATAGCCTATTAGCTTAAGAATTAAGGATAATGTTAGACTGGTAACATTAGCATAACAATGAAGACTAATGTCAGACTGGTAACATTAGCTCAACAATTAAAGATAAGGTTAGATTGGTAGCATTAGCTTGAAAGTAATGCTAACTCAGCTACTAGCTAACTACAAAATTTAACTGCCAAACAATAGCAAGTAACATAGGATAAAGTTAGCATTATTAGTATTACCATCACCATTATCCTTCTGCATTTCATTTGTTATTATTCAAGGCTGCATTTTACTGTAATGTTATGTTATTACTTTGTTGTCGTCTGTCTTGTTCAGAATAAAAATATATTAATTTTCCCACTGCAGCACCTGCTGAGCCCCTGCATACCTGCGCAGTGCACCCCGTGCATAGCTGCGTTTCCTGCCTTTTAGGCCGCATTATCATTTTGAGCGGGCAACTGCTAACTGCTAACTGCTGCTACCTGCTGCCGGCACCTGCCGGTACCTGCCACTAGCTTAGCAGCTGGTGAGAGATGAGCTACCTCCGAAGATGACCAGGCCGAAGCACCACTCGGTGTTCCTCAGAGTACATCCTCTCAGCAGCACCTTGTCGTTGTCCAAAGCGGACGTTTGTCCGTCCAGAGACAGGATCCCCTTGAACTTGTCCAGGCGGTTGTTGGGAGGCTCACATCGCACTTCACCTGAGGGAGACAGAGGTTAGTGTGGTTATATGCTAGGAGGCTGACTTAAGGACCGTCCATAAACTAACATATTGTTTACACAAAAACGATGCTTCTTCATAGTTCTTCCTTTTTTTTATGCTAAAAAAAAATTACATTGACCTTATCTGATGTAGAACCCTTTTTTTGATTGCTAATGTGATATACAGTATGTGTGACACTGGATTTTTATGCTATAGCTTCCACATCATGTGACCCAGTGACTCCAAACCAGTGCTGAACTGTTTTAATAAAAGGGACAAATGAGACACATTTTCTTTCGATTACATGTTATTAAAAAATTCTCAGACTCCACCTTCTTAATTGTGACTATTTTACCATCTGCTTTCTTGTATATGACAGTAAACTGAACGTGTTTGGTTGTTAGACAAAACAACACAAGACACTTATTGATTTAGAGACCAACCAACAATCGATAAATCCAGAAAAAAGCGTATTACCCACTAAAATGTTTTATTATCTCCGTATACAGGAACTTAGTATGCAGTCTGTAACTCTCTAAATAAAGGTGTCTGTTTAATTTAGCTTCTTTTCAGCTTCTCACCATTGAAGGAAGCCAGTGCATCGATGTTGTCTCCCAGCTCTCCAGTTACGGTCAGGGCCTGTTTCACCTTCAGATTGGTCTCACTGTGGGGGGGGGGAGACCGAGAGAGAGACCGACGTGAGAAGGATGCTGCACACGTGTGAGACATCAGCTGTCAGGTATTCGCACACTCACCCATCTAATTCGGCCGTTTCCACGTAGACCAGGTTGAGAGGCTCGCTGCTCGACAGCAGCAGGAGGTCCGCCTGAAAAATTAAAAGGAGTGCAGCACAGACGAGTGAAAGGATAGAAGATGATAAGATTGGATAAACTTGTGTGGACTTTGTGCCGGACTCGTTATCTGTGAACGCATCTTCGTATAAGCAATAAGCTATAAAACGCCATAAAACCTCCCACAGCTGAAATTACAGAAATGAATCCCTTTCTAATCTTTATTGTGGCGTGTTGATACTCACCGTGACAAACTCATTATTCCCCAGTTTGATTATATCTCCAACCTGAACGTTCATCCATTTCTCCTTCTTCAGTCTGCCACAGAAACATAAAACGTACCGCGAGATCACAACACTGCGCACAAACCCATACAAGACGAGACTTTTCTTAAGTTCAAAACTGCTTGTTCGCATTAACAGATGTGAAATTTGTGTCTAGATTTGACTCACTGTCCATCGATGAGGACGTCCACCATGCGGTTATTCACTTGCTTGTCGCTTTTGTGTCTGTTCTACTCAGAAGATACGGGAGAAAGAGAGAACAACTGTTTGTTGTAGATACGTCGTTTTGATTCAGATCGCGCAGTTGCGTTTGCAGCTTACTATGTCGTCGCTGGCGTCCTTCACTGCGGTTATAGAGAGCACCAGAATCAGAGGCACAGCCGTGGTGAACCAGGAGAGAGAGGAGACTTGTGGGATTACCTGTTAACAAAACACACACAAACGCCCACATTTCAAATTATTCAGTACCCTGCAGCTGTAGGACGGAAAGATTCTCTGAGGTCAAATTCCTTCACTGAATAATTTGTGGATAACATCTGCAAAAACATGGGTTTATGCCGGTACCAGCTGATCAGCATCAATATGCATGGCCCCACTTTTTAAATTATTTACGGCTTGTTTTGTTTTATGTCATGAATTACATAAGTTTCTTAGTCAAAAAGGTCAATAGGATTTTCAGAAGACCTACAGGATTTTCAACTTTTGTATACATTTATTAAAAATCCTTTAGAACTGCTACATGTGAGAAAGACGCTTGGTTCTTTTAGGATTTCCTCAGTCCTGGAAATCTGTTTTTATTCTACTAGTTCAAATAAAACCCCTTAAGATTCCTATAAATCTCTTTAAAACATTTCAAAGACGTTATATCCCCTTTGTCAGGAAAAAAAAACACAAAAAAAACTTGTGGGATTTTCACAGTCATCTTGTTTTTAATTTCCATTGGATCGTACATATTTTTTAGACTTTGATTAATTCTAGTTATGGGACTCTTATTTCTTATTCCAAATCTATGATGGGTTCTTGTAAATCATATTAAGTCAGTGCACGACAAACAGTTTGTTGGAAATGCCCTGTCACACATTCCACATGGTTCAGTCTTATATTCTGGGTGTGCCATCTGATGGTTTTCTGTCAATCAATCACAGATTATCACCTGAGATAGACAGATATTCAATGCAGTCTCCTTTGGTTTAATGGACGCTCTGGTTGTAATACATATTAATATAATAAAAAATAAAAAAAACACCAACTACTGTCATTATTATTATTATTATTATTATTATTATTATTATTATTATTATTATTATTATTATCATCATTTACCCCCAGCAAGCCTGGCTGAATCTCATAGACAAATCTGGAAACACCTTATATGGTCATTCCCAGGGTCATATCACATCACTATCACACGTGCGTCCAACAGAAACGTTGCTGTGTGTATACACACCTTGTTTCTAATGGCAGTGCATTTCTTCATGGACGACCACAAAAAAAGCCCCTACTAATATGAGAGGGGAGCTATATTTCTCTGTTTCTATGCAGGCATGGAGGTTTATTTATCACGAATACGTTGAATTTGTCTCACATCTGCCACAAAAGTCTACATTTCTCAAAGCACTCTGACCGGAAAACGACAGACAAAACAACCCAAAATTAAAGCAGGACGAGTTTCACAAACACATCGTAGATGACGTACACGCCAGTAGAAACAAGTCAACTCTCAGCTGACTCACTCATACATGTGCACAGAGCTGTGTGGAAATGACCCCACACATACAGGCCATGTTGACATGCGCCACAGCGCTACAGCAGGTAAAGAAGGGTGTCTACCTGAAGGATCATGAGGAAGAGGAAGTAGGCGTTGGCAAGCCTCCGGAACTGCTCGAAGAGGTTGAGCGGCAGGAAGGTGAAAATGTTGTATTTGGAGGTCTTGATGGCATTGTTCTGACGCAGAGGGGAGAGAGGAAAAGTAACACATGTAGGTGGCAGCTTCAGAGAGAAGTACTCTCATACAATACATACCTGACTTAGAACACATGAGAATAAAGTTTGTGAAAAGACAGCAGGCAGACATATTGAATCCCCACAGAGAGTTTGTCTGTCTATACTTACAGCATATTGGTAAGACAGGTTAAAAGGTCTGTCATTAGCTCGCAAGTGTCTCTCCTCCTCTGTAAAAAAAGATGGAGAGCAAGACGGAGAGGAAATTGTCGCTTTAATTGTCAAGTAGAAGCTTTAGTGCTATTTGTAGAGCTGCAACAATGATGCAGTTAGCCAAGGTCAAACATTTCCCTGCTCCAGCTTGTTCAAAATGTGTCTGCTTTTCTTTGTCATAATGAAAGTAAATGAAGAGTTTGGGGATTTTGGACTGTTGGTTGGACAAAAGCAGCGATTTAAAGACATCTCTTTGGGCTCTCTTTGACTTTAAATAAACAGAACAATCATTTGATTCTTTGTAAAGAATAGGATAATAATCGTGAAGATAATAGACACAAAAAAACCCATAAAACATAGTTACTTAGTAGTTGAATGCAAAGGTCAGCGTCAGTACTCACCTCGCTTTTTCTTGTTTCCGCACAACTGGCCAAAGTATGACGACACTGACCCCATCTTCAGCTCAGTTTCTCCATGTTCAACACCTGGAGAAAGAGCATGTGTGTACTTATGACAGAATGACGGATAGTTAGTGAAGCAAAGAGACCTTTCTGTAGTTAAACTATACCCAGATCGCAAATGGAAGGGGAAACTGTGGCAAAAGCAAGGGGGAACCAGTTTATTTATGGACGCTACTGTAAGAAACAGTTGTAGCTCTGTGGAAAAATCTGTATTCTGAATACAAACAGGGAACATTAGTCGACTCTTTTTTTGTCATTCACATTTTTTTTTGTGTAATTTGCTAACTGATGCTGCACACTGCAAGCTAAAAAAAACCCACCAAAACAACACTGGTATAATGTGATTGTGATTGTCTCCGTAATTCAGACCCTGGTTTGCTTTTAAAACCATTCTCCACTCTATCTGTGCTGCAGAGCTGTAAAGACATGGAGCCACTCCTTTCTCAACCCTTGGTACCAGAGAGAGATCTGCAGCAGATAACCCATAACCACAATGATTAAGATAATGATATGACTAAGGACATTGGAGTTCCATTCAACATTACATTTTAAATAGACAACAGAAAAAGTTTTTGCCACATATTTTTGTCATCTTCAGCTTTTTCTGTATCGTGGGACAACAGATCATTTCCAAAATGGAACAAAGAGGGAAATGAAATGTCCACATGGCCGGAAGTATGTTTCCAATTCACTGTATCCATTTTAAAAGTGAACCAAAAAGGGTATTCCATCCAGGAAGACATTCAACCTTGAGCCCAGTGAGACATCTTTTCTCACCTCTGCACTGCGCTTCTTAGCAAATATCCTGATTTGTATTGATGTGCACTTTAGAAAAACCAAGGCCCGCTCCAAACAAAAGAGGACCTCTCTTATCTTTCTCCTTCCAATCACAAAACTACGAAATCGAAAAAAACAAGTTACTGTGAATCTGTGATTCATCAGGCTTGGACTTTGAGGCCCTTTGTGATCTAATTTTTTTCATAAAAGTGTAAATCCATCCTTTCCCAATGTCTATAAGCAAGTGAACTATCAGCCACATACCTCAAAACAAAAATGTGATCTCTTGTGTCCTTTACGTCCTGCTCACACACTGACGCAGGAAAGTGAGGTCAAATGAACAAAAGAGAGGGAAAAAGTTCCAATCCTCCCTTTGCTTCCGCCTCAGATAGAATAAATCCAGGTCCTCGTCCGCGCCCCGGGTGGACGTCCAGGCACCAGCCTCGTCCTGGGCAGAGAAGGGGGTTCAGCTGGGGCCTCCAGCCGGATGAAAGACTCGCTGGATCGACGACAGCAGGCGTGGTGTTATGGCGAGAGAGGCGCCCACAGTAGAGGTTTCAGGTTCATGCAGGAAGAGCTGGGATCCCCCGGTGCCTAACAGCTCAGGGCTTGAGCAAACACTGCAGCGATCTTTGGACCTGGACGGTGAGACGGTGCAGGAGTGGAAGGGCAGTAAAACAACAGCACAGGTGAATGGCTCCAGCCAATGAGGGCCAACATTATGGTTGTGATCTGGGTAGCCAGGTTTGTAACACACCTTGTGATGGGTGCGCATGCTCAGAGAATCGGGACTTATCTCTTTTTTCAACATCAACTTCCTTAATCTAAGTCAAATTTAGTTTTGTTTGTAGGTGCGGGCAAAGCCTTGGCATTCATGTTTTTTATATTATGACAGTTCAGAATATACTTCATGACCGAAGTCACCATGCACATCCAGGTGCTTTCACAAATGGAATTGAATACCTGGGCTCCAACACAAAGGAACTCTGTATCGTCCAGGGGACCTCAACATGAACCGCTTGATAAATTAGTTATTGTGTGAGTGTGCGAGGTGTGTGTAGACCTGCATGTATGCACAGAGTGAAACAGTGGTAGATCGGACCTGATGGTTGTCTTTGGAAGAAGCAGCTCTGACCTCAACAGGAAACACTTTTTTTTTTTTACAGAGGCTGCTCTCTTTGACTTTCTTTTCTTCAAATGCTTCTCATCACTTGGCCTGTTTTAGTAGTATAGCAAGTCGTCACAAGTAGCAATGAACTTGGTAGTTTTCCCAGAATTCTCTGTCCTGATTGTATGAAGTGGAAAGAGATACTAGAAGATGAATTTTTTCCTGACTGCATGATGAGTGACAGAGTTACTGACCACACACTCTATAACAGTGAACTGTTGGGATACAGAGCTATTTGACACTCATTTAAGGAGAAAATAACACGTACAGCTGTCCCAGCTGGTGAAGGTGAAACAATAACCCTCGACTTAGTTTAATTAATACGAGGATTCCCCTACAGTGTAATCTTTAAGTCTCTTTAACCACAATCGTAACATTAATTGACTCCCGGGAGACTGTTTAACAGTGCACTACTCGATTTAATTAACTGATCCATGGGCAGAATGATCTGCAGTCACTGATACTGTAGTGTTAAAAAAAACAAGTAGACACATTTATAGATACTTCTCAAATACTTTATACAAAATTAATTAAATGGAATGTTTACATGGTGACAACATTTCAGAGTCGTGACGATACAAAGAACACACCACAAAAATGCAGTTACTTCGACTGATGTACTTGTTAACTATTGCAGTGACTTAGTGATAGTGCAAGGGTTAACAAACTTAGAAAACATAGAAATAAAAATTAAAAAGTGAACACTTGCAACTTGGCACAAGGAACATGTACAGTATATTACAGAATGGCTATGAAACATTTGCCCTCATAAACCGACAACATAAATTATTCACAAAGGAGAAAGAACTGTAACAAAGAGGATTTGTGGTTTCTACAGGGCGTGATCGGTTTCAAAATGTGCACACATCGAGGTTCTCATATTATAGCAATACGCTTCCTTCATTAAAAGTAACATTTGAATATTCTTCCATCAGTTATGAACAAATTCACTGGCACACAGCTCACTGTATATGACTCCTGTCCATAAAACTGAAATATATCTTCTAATAAAATGATTGACATCAGTCCACACCATTAAAAAGGATCAACACTTACAAAAACACACCAGAAGGAAAAGAAGACAAAAGAAAACCCAGCCAAGATAACGTTACATCTGCAAATATCAAAGATAAAAAGTACAAAATGATAAGGAACAGCACTTGGAAAACTTATTTGACATCATCACAGGCAGAAGAAGTGGCTAATCCTCACTGCTTAGAGCCAAAGGAAATACAAGGATAAAAAAAATAATAATTAAAAAGATACACAGATTTTGTTTGTTTTTCCACCAAAGTAAGGCCGCTCATAGGAAGAGAAGAAGAAAAACAGAGCAGGAAGATAAATGTAAACCATAAGTTATTCTACACTCCTCAGCAGCTGAGGAGCTCGTGTTCAAATGTTCAGATATCCTTTTTTGGAAGAAAAACTTGTTACCTGAAAGTTCAACATGTAGCATTTCTCTACTAAAAATGAACAATTCTACAAAGACAGTTATCACTATCAAGGACGGAAGTTGGCGACTTTGTCAGTCATTTCCTCACAAACACTAGGTTGTCACTTAATTCTGAGGACGTGTATTTGATTTTGTAAAGAAGCTTCAGTTGGACTGCAGCAGCGGCCGCCGCTGCAAATCCCTCAAAACACACTCTTGTGGCACACACACACACACGTCTGTTCCCAGCAGTAAACAACATTTTAAATCACGGGCTTTGAAAAGCACAGACAAAAATAAATATGTATAAAAAATAAATACAATGGCTGCACCATCATGGGTACACAACATGAGCCACGAGCTGTTAATAGATCAGGTAATTATAAATAAATATGGCCAGAGACAGTGTTCATGTAACTGGTCTCGGTTTTTGATTTGACATGTTATTATTCACTGATCATTATTCTGTTTTTCCTGGGGAAACATAACATGGCAAGGCACACATTTAACTGAACAATCTGTTAAATTAAGGGGTCAATTAAGGGTAATTAGTTTCAGTACCTTCTCTTGACACATTAACTGTACAAGATTAACTTCATCAGCTTCACTTCCACTCCATTTAATAACACACCCTTAAAAACTAGGACTGTCTACCAGCTGGCACACATTCATTCATCAAACTAAAGACCCCTCTCTGAGACAAACCACACAGTATTTTCACATTTCCTCGAACCGTCACAGTGGAGCTACAGAACAGGGGCATTCAAAAGGTGTCACACATTCACAGTTTTCAGAGTGT